>VNWY01001536.1:0-14183 GCA_009869845.1 Pseudachorutes palmiensis | reverse complement strand
TACCTAATGAGCGGCTAAAGGGGGGAGGCCCCCGGTACGCCCCGCACTTGCGGGTAGGTTCTGGCTGCTCGGCCGAGGGCGAAGCCCGAGGTCGAGCTGCCGTTATCCAGGACGGTTAATACACTAAATCGGGTGGCAGGGCGGGGACGTGGTTGCAAAAAAGGATGTTGATTTTTTCAAACATTTGAAAAATGTATATATAATAATTTATTATTAGAGGGATTGATGAGACGAAGCGATTGCCGTATGGCTCGAATCGCTGCGATCAATCCCCGAGGAGTTATCGGTGGTCAAAGTTTAGGCCTAAACAGCTGCGTGTCGGGGGCGATATTCACCAGATCTCCAGACTAGTCTGAATTTTTTCAACAGACCTCCTGGTCCGCCAAGTTATTTTCCTACAATACTCTTGCGGTCCAATATTTTCATCTAGCGCTTCATAATTTCCATCTAGCGCTCGAAAATTTTCATCTAGCGGTCCTATAATTTCATCGAGCGGTCCAATATTTACATCTAGCGCTTCAAAATTTGCATCTAACACTTCAAAATTTTCATCTAGCGGTCCTATAATTTCATCGAGCGGTCCAATATTTCCATCTAGCGGTCCAATATTTTCATCCAACAGTCCACTAATACCATTCAGTGGCCTATATTTTCATCCAGCGGTTCTTATTTTTCATCTAGCTGTCCAATATTTTCATCTAGCGGTGCATCTTTTTCCATCCAACATGTCAACATTTTCATTTAGCTGTCCAATATTTTCATCTAGCAGTCCAGTATTTCCATTACGCTTCCATTACGCGTATCTTAGGTATGTTAGGTATGTTAGGTATGTTAGGTATGTTAGGTATGTTAGGTATGTTAGGTATGTTAGGTATGATGTTAGGTATGTTAGGTATGTTAAATATGTTAGGTATGTTAGGTATGTTAGGTATGATGTTAGGTATGTTAGGTATGTTAGGTATGATGTTAGGTATGTTAGGTATGTTAGGTATGTTAGGTATGTTAGGTATGTTAGGTATGTTAGGTATGTTAGGTATGTTAGGTATGTTAGGTACAAAAGTGGCTATCGTCAGTGGCTATCGGCAGTGGCGAGTGTCAGCTCTAAATGTCATCGGAACATATTATCAGTGGAATAAGGATATTCCAAACATGAGGGGAATATGTCAGCGGCAAATTAAGGCAAAACGGGGCTCTTATTCTGATATATGTGAATTGAGTTTCTACTCAACTTTTATTCATTTGAACTGAATTTTACCAAAACTATCCCAGCAAACCCCCTAATAGGTCTGATGATGCGGCTGGCTTCCCCTCTTTTTCTTTTTTCGGTTTCTTTTCTTTTGGTTCTGGTTTGCAAGGGTGTTCAACTACTTTGGTAGCCCGTAGTGGGTGACCTTCAGGAGCTGAATCAGCTTTTTCGAATCCTAATGAATAATACATTCAACTTAGTCCAACAACGAGGTGTCAATTAATGTTTCCCACCTTTCGAGGAAAGATGTTCCAGGATTTCTTTCTCGTTTCCTTCAGCCAACGTAAAGGCAGGGGCAAGGACGATCCAGAATGGCACTTCATTCTTACTACACCCGATGTAGACCACATATGTCGTATTGTCAGTCAAAGTCGCCCACATGTCCCCATACGCTAAACAGTACTCATCAATTACACTCACCTGGGGACTCAACCATACCTCTCTAGGTGATCTGTAACCTACTTCTAATGTCCCCGCTTGTGAGAACTCCGTTTGAAAGGCCTGTGCAGCTCATGAAGGAGGTTTTGTTGTACCTGAAGCCGCAGTGTAAACTATTAATGGCTTATGATTGAGTTATAGTCTTAACAGTTGTCCACAAAACCCATTGTTTTACAAACATTATCAGCACCATGTCACCATGGATTTTGTAGACTAACCGTCTAACATTTTGAGACAGACTATATCCGGGATTCCTCACCGACATGTGCCGTCCCCTTTGACCTCTCCCTCAACCAAGGCAGAGAAGCATGTCCTCTGCTTCCACTTGCGCTTGTCAGGGTCTGCGTTGGGAGCTTTGTCCGTGGCTGTTGTCTTGATCATTGCTGTGTATACTGCTTCTGGAAATGCATCCTTGATCAAGGTATCATCTACCGGGACAGGTTCCTTGTTCTTGCAGATTGTTTTGGATTGTTCAGGACTCATTGGGGAAACCCCGACAAGGACGATCACAGAAACTATCGTTTTGATAAGCATTCTCATTTTCAAAAACAGTTCCACGTTGTTAGGAAATGTTTTGTTGATAAGTTACTGGAATTGACTAACAATGGAATGGAGACGTGCTCTGATATTCCAAGGCCCACAAAAACTGTAATAGCAACCAATGGGAACAACTTACGTATTCCGCAAGGTTTTTACGAGTTTCAAATGGCACTTGAAAAAGCAATTACTCCGGACAGAACAATTGAAACGTTCTATACAAGTGAACCCAATGAAACAATGCTAACGAAATACGACATACACTTTTATGAGCCAGTATGGGGTGCCTTTATATATACGAACATTTGATTTCGTTTAATCAATAAACGTGTGTTTGAGTAACATTCACATACATAGCGTGTATCACTAATAATCTTGGCAATTGAAGTGTCAAAACGTTATTCAAAAAATAATTTTTTTTCAAATTTTAATTGAATTTAAATCATTTTTAACGGTTCCTAACGTTTTACAACGTTTTGACTACCACTTGTTTTAAGTTTGTTAGTTTTGTTTTAATTGAGAAAGGGAAATGTGTCATACGTTGGCCTAAGTTGGTAGTGTCCCAGACTGACGACTGGACTGGCTATAAGGAGGATTAGAGTAGGGGATGGGGATATGGGGGCCATAGGAGCATAGCACGCAGTTTAGTCAGAGAAAGAAACCAAAACAACTCAAGTAATTGAGGTATTATTCAAAGTAAATTTAATTAATTAAAGCAAATAGTAGCGAAGCCCACTCCGAGAGACTTTTGTCAGTTGACCTGACCTCATCATAATGGGTTTTGAACCATCCCCACCTCCTCTGCTCAAATTGGCAGCCGAGTACTGCATGAATCACCTGGAAACAGTAAGTGGAAGCGATGGAAAGCTCAAGGCTGGAGTCTCACTACCCACAGAAGTATGTCAAACACTCTTCGAATCAACTGACAAGGAACAAGAAGACTTTGAGTCCAAAATTGTAACTATCTTTGAGGTAAACTATGACACATCATGACACCATTTGTCCGTGTAATGTGTAATGTAATCTCATCACATTTGTATTTGTAGAATCCAGAGGCAACCCCACTCCGCCACATCAAACTCCGTGGGTCCAAGATCACCTCGGTAGGGCTCCTCAAACTTCTACGTCATCTTCCTTACACATTGAACATCCAGCAGTGCTCTCGCTTGACCCCGCAGTGCATCATTTACATCAACAAGTACTCAACGAATCTCAACTCCCTAACCATTGGTTCAACCACCCAAATTTTTCCAACACTGACTTTGTCTGATGGGGCTCCATCACCAGAAGGATCAGCTCTTATCCAGACAGGAGGGATCATCCAGGCTCCTAATCTCCAGAGATTCAGTCTCCATTCCTACACGACTGAGGCAGAGATGTGGGACCATTTCCTGGTTTGGGAGAAATTGACGCACCTCGACTTGTCCGGCTGTGATGGTCTGTCCGACCTCAGGTGTCTCAAACCAGCAGTCAACCTAATCTGGCTCTGTCTGTACAACGTCTGCATTGAAGGAAGTGGATGGGCAGTCATCAACTCTCTCTCAAAACTCAGGTGAGAGACAATGAAATTAAACACGAAAAGTGGAAATAAACTTTATAATCTCTCTCCAGGCACTTGGACGTCTCCACTTCTACTGAGATTTCCTCAATCTACGCCAACTCTACTGAGATTCTGTCCGGACTCATCCACTCATTGCCCCTCCTCACCTCACTGGACATTAGTGGAACTAACCTTGCAGGTTTACACTCACATTCCAACTACTAGAATTCAATTCTCAATAATAGTTTCTTTGTGCAGGGAGGGGTGTGGCTGAGGCCATTCATTGTGACATCCCTGGACTTGAAACTCGTGTCTCTCGACCACTGGAGTTCCTTGGACTTTACGGAGCCCACCATGAGTAAGGACCATATAAATATATTATATAAATAAGACCATGCGACTATAGTCAAGTGTATATGTGTACAATATAAACTAATTTCAGGGCTAGTCACAGACACTCCATCCCTGCTAAAAGGATCACAGGTGACATGAATGAGGAGCAAGTGTTGGCAGCCTGTCAGGCTTACTTGGACCGATCCGAACTACTGGAAAAAATCCTCAACGACCTTTTCCACCTGCACAGGGCAGAAGAAGGTTCTCAAAACCTTTCTAGTCTCGGATTGATTCTGGAGGCGATGAATAGACACATTGGGGAGAAACACGTGCAGATCAGTGGTAAGAGTTAATTGATTGTTTTGTTGTGTGTGGTGAGTGAGTGGTTCATGTTTGACTTTCTTTTTATTAGGTTCTGCTAGTTTATTTTACATTATCCGGAATGGAGACAAATCCAAGATTAATCACGTACTTCGGAAGGCTATTTTGGGCACTTTAATTAAAGCCATGGAGATTCACATCCACGACTCGACCATGATGAGGAATGCGTGCTTGACCATTTGCCTCTTCAAGGTCCCTCAGGACGTGGTAAGGCTCTTGTTAAGGAAAATAAAACTAAATACAAATAAATACTAATAAATAATAATAAATTAAATAATGTTGAATGTTGTTTTCATTGCAGCTCTTTGCTTACGAGAAGCTGGTTTCTGTCATTCTCCAGGTCCTTTCAGGAGAAACCTGGGATGAGTTTGTAGAGAGAATTTCCATTTATTTACTCAATTCTCTTGCTTGGTAAGAATCAAAGAATCCCTTTTATTATTCAGACTCTGTGACATTTTAGTCTCTAATCATCTAATAATCTTTGCAGCCAAGTGGAAGGGAAGGAGAAGGTGTTGGTTGGTGAGATGGGGGCTATCGAGGTGGGTCAATTAATCCTATTTATCATCCAATCACCTTCTCATTTATGCTTCATTTTGATAGAAAATGCTTGGTTTGATTCAATCTCGACTACTCCGTCGTGACTGTGACGATGTGATGGAGATTGCTTGGTCTACCATGTGGAGTAAGATTATTATTATTATTATTATTATTATTATTATTATTATTATTATTTTTGTATTTATTGTGTGTAGATGTGACTGATGAGACTGAGGAGAACTGCAGGAGATTCCTGGATGGAGATGGAATGTCTCTTTTCCTCAATTGTCTTAGGGCATTCCCTGAAAAAGCAGAATTACTCCGGAATATGATGGGTTTGGTCACATTTAGTTCATTTATTATTCATTTATTATTAATTTATTATTAATTGAGTAGGTCTACTTGGAAATGTGGCTGAGTGCATCTCTCTCCGGCCACAATTGATGAACACAGACTTTATTCGAGTGTTCAAGGAACTGCTGGCCTCGACGCAAGACAACATTGAAGTAGAATAACCTTGTTATAAATGTAGTATTTCTATAGTTAGTGTAATGGAGTTACCCTTCTATAGGTTTCTTACAATGCAGCTGGTGTGTTGAGTCACATTCTGTCTGATGGTGCCAGTTCCTGGACTATTGAACTCCCTCGAGTCTCCGTTGTGGACAAACTCCAAGAATCAATCCTCCGCTGGGATGTAAACTCTCCTAGGAATATCAACTACAGGAGCTTCCAACCAATCCTACGCCTCCTTTCTGTGGAATTGCATGTGTGCCAACTATGGGCTGCATGGGCACTTGCAAATCTCACCACCGTCTACCGTAATCAACCCAATTAATCATTTTATTATCATTATATATATCCCTAATTGACTTCATTTCACTTGCAGCTGAAAAGTATTGTGAGCTGCTTCGGAGCGAGGGGGGACTGGAACTCCTGGAGCCTCTCCTCAACTCTCCCTCTCCATATGTCAAGAAATTCGCATCCCTCGCATTTGGAAATGTACGGAAGGAAGGTTGATCACGAATGAACTAAGCATCTGAACGTTCCTAAACAACAGTCAACTGACAATGATTTTACACTTCCTTGCAACTCTCTCTTGACTTTGCAGTAAATGTTGTGCACACCCAGGCGCACAAGAGGATAAATCTCCCTCGAGTCGAGGGTGTAAGATTGGAGAGATTAATCTTTTATTTGCACAAATAGTTGGCCGTACTTTCCGGATTGAAGCTGAGAGGGAGGAGGTGAGTGAGTGAGGTTGTGCCCACGGCGTCCGTCTTGCAGTTGTGCAAGTAGATGTCGATGTTTGGGTTGAACTCTGCGAGTACTTGACGACATGCCCCACAAGGTGAAGCCAACTCCTCACCCAGCACTGCACAGACGGCAATGGCCTCAAAGTCCTTGTGTCCCTCAGACACGGCCTGGAAAGGAAGGACTTGATGAATGACTCTCCTCTGTGACATGGACATGAGAAGGTGTGATCTTACCTTGACTACTGCTGTTCTCTCAGCACAGATTGAGAGGCCAAAGGAAGCGTTTTCTACATTTGACCCAGTAAAGATGGATCCATCTTTGCACTTGAGGGCAGCACCCACCTGGAATTTGCTGTAGGGGCAGTGAGCTTTTGACCTGGCACGGATGCTCTGATGGATGAGATCTCGAGTGACTGGATCTACTGGAAAGTGAGAATTTAGATTATGAGGAAGAGGACTCGTGGAGTGTAATGCATATGGCACACTTTACCCGTCTCACTTAGCTTCCCCACTTCCATGTCTAAATGATTCAACAACAATTAAAGGGACAGAGGTTAAGTGGACGGTGGCTGTGAAGTGGAGTAGTGGTGATTGTGAAAAGGGCGTGTTGGATGTTTTGTGTGGTGGTTATAAAGGCCTTCCTAATCCCAACGGTCCAGTCCAACCATACCATGGCTAATCTCTCATGAAGGTCATCCATATGTTAATCCAAAGGAATCCCCTCGTGGGAGTTCAAGGTCATCAAACACGATGATGGGACCATTTAGTTAGCTCCATTCCTCCATCTTCTGCATTCCATCCATTCAATTTCCAAAGGGAAAACAGACTTTCTTCATTTCATTAATTTCCCAACTGGAGAGTATTAAGACTGGACAAGTAATTAATTAATTTAATTAACGCTATCCGGCTATCCCTTATCTCATATCCAATACTGGCCATCCTAATCCACGGTTCCCTCTAATATAATGATCCATCCCATAAATTAATTAAATTCGATTTAATTAATTAAACTCATCATTACTGTTTATCCAAAGTTAACTTTGTTTGAATAGGAAATGAAACTTTAACTGTTTAATGTCCTTACCAACTAGCCTCTAAATACCTTTTGTAGTAAATTGAAAAGGTAGGTGTTGTATTCACCCTCCGCATTGATTGATTTTTGTGAATATGAGTGTAATACAGTCCCTCTATAAAATGTGACATGATTAATTTATTTAGTTTTAATTTGCAATTACGTGGAGTATCAATTAGAATTTGAGTACTAATTAAATAATGTTGAAATTCTTTCTCCTTTGTTTGACTTAATTATGGTTGAATGTTACAAATAAAAAGTGATGATGTGGAGATCAGTGGATTCGTTCCTTTCTTGAATTCTCCTCTTTTTTCTGCCTCTTCATCCTCTTTTTACAATCAAACTCTCAGCTGATCATCAACTTACTTTTCAATACCAATTAATTAATTAATCAATCACACTTGTTGTCAACACAACCAACATTCAACATCATCAACATCAGCAACTTTAACTTCAAGACAGTCAAAACTCACATCAGAATTGGTAACCAATTGATTAAACAAATTACTCCTTATCCTTATATTCTATATTATTCGTATAATAATCAAATCACATGTCAATGAACAACTGGTAATGACTGTATACTTTACAGCAATATGGACCCAGTACAAGACTCAAGGGCTTCACTCTCCTTAGTGACATTCGTCTTCAATGTCCAAGTTACACCTCAAAATCAACCACAACAACAGACACCGTTTCTTCAGGAAACAAGTACCTACTTGGCAGAAGTAGAACAAACCACTACCATCGACCCTGAAAATGTCATCTCACTCATCTGTTCAGAAATTGTGTCCATCCATCTCTCTGGTAGGTACAACAACCCCAACAAACCTCAGTCCAAGGTCAAACCAAATGGAGAGAACATGGACTTGGTCGATGGTCCAGCTGGGGAACCAATTGAAGAGGAAATGAGTGACATGGCCAGTCTCCTCACTCATTGGTTTCTGGAATCCATAGAAAGAACTTATGTCTTTGAACTCGCCAATCAAAAGGTCGCTTCTATTCACTTTCCAATGAAAGTAACTTTATTTTACTATGTAAACTTTGTTTTACAGCAAAGCAAGTCGAGTCCTAGTCGAGAGATCCTTGGTTTGGTTCGTACTCGTTGCACTGACTTCATTGGCCTTGTCCTCCAAGGGGTTTTCTGTGAAACTCCACAAGAGACTTCCCCTCTCCTACCAGCCCTTCTCAAACAGACACTTCCGACTGAGCTCCTTCCTGAACTGGCAGCCAGAAACTATTCGGACATGCGCGTCTTTCGGGCCATGTTTGAACCCCTCCTCCGTGGACTGTGGATGCGCATGAAGGTTGGTTCTATCCTCAACAGTCGCCATCGACCTCCACTCGTCGCCCTCCAGCTTCTCACAGACATCAAATTACCAAACAATGTCAGACCATTTGCAGAACTCATTTCCCTACAGGTTTCATAACCACAATCCTCACGCATTTTTTATTTATTAACAAAACTATATTTTATTTTATATTATTTAATAGCCGAGCTTCATTCCGGATCAGATTTCTCCCAAAGCGTCTGGTGTTGAGATCGGAACGCTCTCCTTCTTGTCCCCTTTCTTCAACATCTCCATTCTCTACGAAGATGACCACAAATTGGGTGACCATTTCTTCAGTGTACTCAGTCCAGCAGACAACTCGGTCGTCAATACACTCATCAGAGAAATTGAATTCACACGGGTTTGTATTTATTATAAAAACATAAACTTCCTTGTTTCCTCAACTTGTTTGTTTCCAGAGCCTCCTTCACAAAGTGGTCCACGGGATCCTTTCCAACGTTTCTTCTAGGGAGAAGTGCATTCGTTTCTTGGCTCAAGTCCTGTCCCGGAACTCGGGAAGATCCAAAATGCAAGCAGACCGGAGACAGAACACTGCTGATGGACCGATGCTCAACTACTTGGCAGTGTTCCAAGTTCTCTGTCTCAAGGTCACTCTGGATAAAGTAGACCCTTTCTATCCTTTCCACCCAAAATCAGTCCTTGCCCTCTCAAATGACACAAGGATCAACTCCTCTTCAGCAGAGTTGGAGGCATGGGTCGAGTCACGAGGTAAATAAACCTTCAATTCTAATTCAATCCATTTTAATAAACAATCAATCCATAATTTAACTTGCATGACTTGCATGTTCCCAGAGGAGGCTTCTTGGGTGGAACCCAAGTTTCCCACAATCTGTTGGTTTCTGACGATCCAAGCCCACCACATTGCACTCATTCCAGCAATCAACACTTACCAACGACTCTTGCGACATGTGAGGGAACTCCAGAAAATGGTTTCTGAATTGGGAGCCACCGAGAGTCTCTGGAGTCAAGGCGGAAATGCAGAGAGGAACAAGAGACTCCTCAAAAGGTGGAAAAATGACATCAAGGTAAATAAGTTAATTATAAGTTAATTAATAGAATAAATAATATTTGATTTTATTATTTTATTATTTTAGTTGATGAGTCAGAGCAAGCTGAGTACTGAGGCAGTGTTGCTCCAAGGAGACTTTCTTCGGAATTGCCTTGGATTCTACACGTCCGTGGCCATGTACTTGAACTCTGTGATCATTGGGGGAGTGGTGGAGGGTTACCCTTCACTCCCACTTCCTTCTTCAGTCCCTCCTCTCTTTGCCAATCTACCAGAGTGGTATGTAGAAGACATGGCAGAATTCCTCCTCTTCTCCCTACAGTAAGTAACAAACTTATTATTATATATTATTAATACTTTAGTTACTTATTCCATTGTTCCAGGTACTCTCCGTTGGTCGTGTTGGAGGGCCTGAGTGAACCCATGATCCTCTGGCTCCTCCTCATGCTCTGCACTTCTTATTACATGCGGAATCCTTACTTGGTGGCCAAACTGGTGGAGGTTCTCTTTGTCATCAACCCACATCTCCAGTCGGGGCGGACTGAGGAGCTCCACACACGGATCATGGCCCACCCTATTGCAGAGCAGCACCTCCCTTCAGCCCTCATGAAGTTCTACACGGATGTGGAAACTACAGGGGCAAGCTCTGAATTCTACGACAAGTTCTCCATCCGATACCACATCTCCATCATCCTCAAGTCCATGTGGAGGAGTCACGTCCATCAGTAACACACACACTCACGCACTTTTATTATTTTTATTATTTTTATTATTATTATTATTATTATTATTATATTGCAGAATGGCCATCATCAACGAATCCAAATCAGGGAAGCAGTTTGTTCGTTTTGTGAATATGCTAATGAATGACACGACGTTCCTCCTAGACGAGAGTCTCGAGTCACTCAAGGTACAAATAATAAATATTCCCTCATAAATCATTGTATAAATGATAGTGTTTCTGCAGAGGATTCATGAGACACAGGAGTTGCAGAATGACACGGTTGCCTGGTCTCGTATTGGTCAGGAGCAGCAGCAGTCTCGTCTTCGTCAGCTCCAAATGGACGAGCGTCAGTGTCGGAGTTATTTGACCCTTGCCAGGGAGACTGTGGACATGTTCCACTACCTGACGGAACAAATCAGAGAACCTTTTCTTCGTCCTGAACTTGCTGACCGTCTCGCAGCCATGCTGAACTTTAACCTGACTCAACTCTGTGGGCCCAAATGCAAGAATCTCAAGGTGAAGAACCCTGAAAAGTATGGCTGGGAACCAAGGACACTCTTGGGACAACTGGCAGACATCTACGTCCACCTAGACTGTGACAACTTTGCAGCTGCTCTCGCAGGGGACGAAGTGAGGAAATCATTGCTTATTTTATTATTTTATTTTATTATTATATTATATTAATTAATTAATCAATTTCAGCGCTCCTTTCGTCAAGAGTTGTTTGAAGACGCTGCAGCTCGGATGGAGAAGGCCAACATTCGGTACGGAGCCCCATTGGCCCAGTTTCGGGCACTTGGACAAAAGGCTCAGCACATTGTGATACAAAACATGAGGCAGGACACGGACTACAGCGACGCACCAGAGGAGTTTAGAGGCAAGCACATAATAATAATAATAATAATAATTAATAAATAAATAATAAAATAAAATAATAATAATTTTATTAAGATCCGTTGATGGACACTCTGATGGACGACCCTGTGATCCTCCCGAGTGGGACAGTGATGGACAGGGCTATCATCATGCGTCACCTTCTCAACTCTTCTACGGATCCCTTCAACAGACAACATTTGTCAGAGGACATGCTCATCCCGCACAGTGAGCTCAAACAACGTATCCAGGAGTGGAAGATGAAGAAACAATCCTCATCCTCCTGAGAGAAACAACTACAAACAATCCTCCTCCTCTTTAAATTGAATTCATTTATAATAACTTCCTCTCGTTAAGTAAACTAATTGTAATTCTATTATTGTATCAACTGATTGGATTATAATAATTAATAATTAATAATTAATAATTAATAATAATTAGGTTTATTGTATCTTATCTGCAGAGAGTGGCGTCAATCTGAGTGACTTCTGGAAGGGTGAGTTTAATACGACGACGGTAGTTGGGGTCAGTCCCTCCTTGCCAAATGGGGTTATTCTCAAAGTAAACTGTACGGAGTTTCGTCTGGTTCAGCTGGAGCAACTGAGACCAGTCCTCAACCAAGTTGTCATTCATCTACAAATAAACAAACAAATAATAATAATAATCCATCCAACACATTTAATTTAATTTAATAACTAACCCAGAACTCTTCCAATTGATCCAAATGACTCACGCCCTCAATGAGACTAATCTTGTTACTCGCCAGGTCAAGTGTCTCCAGTACACTCAAAGCAGACAGTCCCTCCATCTTACTGATTCCATTGGACGAGAGGTAGAGCTGCTCAAGATTCACCAGGGTCTCTAGTCCTTCAATCTTCGTGATGCGATTACTCTGGAGGCTCAAGATCCGAAGGTTCACCAATCTACTCAGTCCCTGGATTCTGGTGATCTTGTTCTTACCCAAATACAACTCACTCAACCTCACCAACTTATCCAGGTTACCAATTTCCTATGTCAGGGATAATAAAAACCAATTGGTGAAGATGGTGATGATTGGTTTTAAAAACTCACCCGAATTTTACAGTCCCCGAGCTCAAGAAGCTCCAACCCCACCAATTCCTCTAAATTCTCAATCTTGGAAATCTTGTTTGAACAGAGGTAGAGTTTCTTGAGAGACCGGAGGGGAGCCAAACTCTCAATCTTTCGGACTCGATTGAACGAGACATCCAGGACCCTAGGACACAAAGTTTAGTTTAAATTACAAATGATTATACAATGATTATACGTGACTATAAATCTGGGTCAACGTATTAAACTCACTCCAGGCATATCAGGTTCTCCAGGTTCTCCAGTTGAGTGATTTGGTTGTCGTAAAGTTCAAGTTCACGAAGAGTCTTTAATGCTCCCAAGTTTTCTATTTTCTTGATTTGGTTCCAACGCATGGACAAGGTCTCCAGTTTATAAAGTTGTTCCAAGCCTTCGATTGTATTGAGGCGATGGTGATTGAGGTCGAGGTCGACTTCGTCTGGACTGATGATGGTCTCTTCCGTGGTTGTGTTGCCATTGCTGCCTCCATTCCGACCCACCACCACCATGTTCCTGTCAATCTCTTCATCTTCATCAGAACTGTTGTGTTGCCCTTCTTCTGCCACATTGACCACTAGGACATAATAAACAAGGTCATTATTATTATTATTATTATTATTATTATTGAATGAATACGAATCAACTGTTCTTACTTTGATTTTCCTCAGGAACTTCCCCATGTTCCTGGACCGCATTCACAATTTGATGTGGAGAGTCTGGGTCGGGTCTACTTGGTTGATGTGGATGGTCTCCAGTCCCAAGTTCATTCCCAGGATTCATTCCAGAAACGTCTTTGGCCACAACTAAAGGTCAGTAGGGTCAATCTTTAATTCGGACGACAGGAAACGGAAACTAGACTGAAGATAAGATGGGAGATCAGCTGGTGTTAGGGTGGTCCTCTTTTACTGATTTCCACACAATCCTCCATGCCATGCATCCAGAGAGAGACAA
Source organism: Pseudachorutes palmiensis (assembly GCA_009869845.1). NCBI lineage: Eukaryota > Metazoa > Arthropoda > Collembola > Poduromorpha > Neanuridae > Pseudachorutes > Pseudachorutes palmiensis. The sequence goes on along the minus strand of VNWY01001536.1, from coordinate 857 downwards.
AAGATGCAATAAATTCAATTGAATAAAATCAAATTACTTTTAAATCCTTCCCTTCTTGTTCAACTTCCAGGGAAAATGTTTATCAACAGACTTTTAATGGCACTAGATGAATGGTAGTAGATGAATGTATAAATATAATGAAATTATATATTGTAAAACCAATTGATTTATTTATTAGTAGATGATGATTCTGTTTATGGAGTGTTTAGTGTGTTTGAGGGGTAATGTGATACAAGTGACCCTTTGAGTTTAGTTTTATTTATTTTGTTAAGGGTAGTTCCCTTTTCCCTTGGGGGGAGTGGATGAGTTGTAGAGGACCTCATTCAGTGGGAGAGACAGATGACGAGTAGAAACCTTCCCAAACAAAGGGTACAATTACAACATTCAAAGGGAAGGGTAAGTTTAGTTAGTTAGTTACTAATTAATTCATTTCTTTTATAGCACAAGTTAGGAGTTATAAGCAAATCCCATGCAAAGTCCACAAAGTGTCTGTGTGAAAGGGAAGGATTTTACATTTAAAGTGGGTTAAATGTGGAGTCCTTTAAGGGGTTGTTACTCTTTTCCTATGCATAAAGTCATATAGGGCTAATTACTCCTTTGACTTATGACCCTTTACTTGTTGTTTTATACTTTGGTGTCAAAGAACAATATTCATAATTGGAATTGGCATTAGTTCAAAGAGGGTCTATTAAGGGTTCCTTGTGTTCTTGTTACTTTATCCATTGTAATTTACATTTGGATCAACCAAAGGGCACGTTCAATCGATAATCATCTAATCCTCTTCCTCTGTCAACAACAAAAGAATAATAATATTCTCATCATCAATAATTAATTAAATGGGAATTAAATAACTTATC
>VNWY01001535.1:0-14186 GCA_009869845.1 Pseudachorutes palmiensis | reverse complement strand
GTTGAAAACCACCGTTTGGGTGCAAGGGAACTGTGGTTCGTGGTACGCAAATGACCGTGGGGAGGTGACTACATTATGGCCATGGACTTGCACCAGATACTGGAATGAAACAAGGACAGTCGATCACTCACAGTTTGAATACAACTAAGCAAACTTAATTTTAATTTACAATTACAATACATTAAGGAAATTAAATTGCATCTGTTGCTCAAGTGAGCTGATTGCCAAAGTTCATTGTATTTTGAGTCAAAATTGAAGTCGCTATTGTTCATCAGAGTTCTTTGTTTCTGTAGATTTTTCTTGAGCGTAGGCTTTGACCACCCAGATGAGGTAGAGGTCGTAGACAATTGCAATGAGGCCGATGATTGCAATTATTCCTTTGTCTTCAGAATAAGCGAATGCTACTGCACCAACTACAGCTGAAATCGTCAGCAGGAAGCATTTCAGTTTCCACCACTGATTGCATCGTTCTCTATTCCGCTGGAATTCAAAATTTTTAATTCCATCAACTGTTTAATTTTGGATTTACCTTGAATGCCACAACACCAAGCGAAGAGTAGAGTGGGATTTCAATTATGAACACAAGGATCATGAAACTTGTTAGGCCAATCACAAGCTTACCTAAATTGAAAATCAGGTTAAAACTTGTATATAAACTTTGCTCTTTTTCGTTTCTAAACTTGACAAGTAGAGAAAGTAAATGGTGATTCCCAGCTTGTCCAGAAAGTCGTAGAGAATTCCAGGCGAGCAATGGTACAATCCTAGAAATGTCGATGTAAACACCAAACAGGAAATGGCTCTCATCTAATCATTCAAAGTTTTTGAAATGAAGTTGTTTTAATTCTGGAATTTTGTACTTACGACAGACAAGGCGGCCATTCCTACAGCTCCCGCATACAGGGAAATTAACCCACAAACCGGATTGACCATTTTGCAGTCAATTGCTTCAACTCAAGAAACGAATGACAACTTCTCACGTGGATGTCGGGATTACATATCATAAAAGGAAGTTAAGGAAAGTGAAATTTTAGAAAGTTTCTTCATATAGGCAGAAATTGCTATGAGTTGTGAAGCTCATTTTGCTAAATTATCACAAGCCACTTATGCAACAAAGGAGTAAATACAAAGGAACCAATCATAAGAACCTGCTTTTAAAGTGTTTGATTCTGGCCCTGAGTAAAACTGCTCATTAATAAAATCAATAATAAAATTCCATGTCCAAAAATATTAAGAATTGATGGATGATTGAAAACGTGAAGCTTCATTTTCATCGGAAATTCCAGTTATGATTTTTGTCTCGAACTTTTCGGTACCTTGAGTTAATACAGGAGCTTAGTCGCCATATTGGATTTGTTATATCAGAACCACAGTGTGAATCAAAATGAATTCAATTAGAAATGGAGAGCACACAGTGTCAATTTAACCTTCTTCATTAATGGCATCTCGTGTCACATGTGGCTTTAATTCTGAAAGTGGCATTTGCTGAATGCGCAGACATCGATGGTTTAAAAGTTAGCATACACATTGGCATGGTTTCCAATATTATTCATCGGCGCATGCCCAAAATAAGACGGGAATTTACTTGAAACATGTTGAAACGTCCAAATGCTCCTAACATCACCTGAAGACTTTGTAATTTTTTGGCTAAAATTAAAAAGAGAGCTTACGTTTCTTTCACTTTTTGCAAATGGACGAATTACCTTCTGCAACTCTGACAAATAAGAAACCGAGGTGATTTTTCAGTTCTGTGATTAACGACAAGAGCAACGACCTTCATCGGAAGGAGAAGCGACTGCGCCTCAAAAATGATTGTAGTCATGGAAATCGAATTGTTTGTATCATTGATTGTTTGCTAAAAGCAGTTTAGAACGTGAGGGCTTATTCAATTCACAATTTCTTTTTTCTTCACTGGATACTTTAGTTCCTGGAATTTTTTTTTATTTCTCACGAGGCCTTTCTTTGCTATCCTTCGCTGTCCTTCGCCATGTTCCCGTTCATGATGAATCTCTGGGCGATTCATCCAGAAGTATATGACCAGGGCATTTTCCCGGTATCCCATTGTGTCCAACACACTTGCTGGAGGATGCTTATTGGGCGTTGGAGATGTCATGTCGCAGAAGTGGCTGGAGGGTAAAGATGAAGGAGAGCCATTTGATTGGGAACGACTGAGTAAGTACCGTACTTGTTAATTAATTTAACTAAATTGGGATTAATTTATACTTGATTTTATAGAACGCGTTGGTATCGTTGGACTTTCTGGAGGACCACCCACTTACCTGTACTACAAATACCTGGATGTCTTCTTCCCTGGAGCGAGTGCCATGGCCCTCACAAAGAAAATCATTTTGGATGAAATTGCGGCCTGTCCGATTTTCAGTTGCCAGTTCTTCGTGAGCCTGTCATATCTGGAAGGGAAACCGTTGGCTCAATGCTGGGCCGATTACGTCAAAAAGTTTCCAACCGTGTTCATTGTAAGGCCTCCGTTTTAATTCATGTTGGTTAATAAATGGTCTTTGGATGGTCCGTTACAGGCTGACGTTTGTTTCTGGCCACCTCTCCAAATCATCAATTTCTGGTTGATTCCTGCACATTTTCGAGTTCTCTACATCAATACTTGCACAATCGTCTGGAACGTTTTCATTTGTTACATGCAACAATATGTACGTGACTAGACACTTTTATTATCAAAGAACAGCATATTTGTTATACACGGATTTAATTTTTAATTTATATTTGTAGGATCCAGACGCACCTCCCGAAGAGAAGAAACCCAAACACTGATTGAAATCATCAAATGAAGCAGATACTCCGAACCTCAGTCTAAATTACTTTTTTACATCTGGATTAAGTGTCAAATTCTACCATTTTTCTAAAAGTTGAAATAAGCAGAGTAATCGTCAATGTTAAAAATATGGGTGGAATTAATTTGATTCAAATCAACAGAATTTCAACTGAAATTCCTTTCTTTTTTCCATCCGGTGAGACATGGCTGCAGTTAAACCAGATAGCTTCTTTGTCTAGGAGTTTTTGCCATAGTTTAGTCGCCATCTTGGATTTTATTAGCCGAATTCGGCTAATGGGCGAAAAATTCGACTTTAATAAATACTGACTTTGAAATTTCAAATCAGCCACAACCCACAACTGACCTTTTAATGGCGCATAAACCAAAATGAATAATAAAAGGGAAAGTGACTGGAACTGGAGCTTAGTTTAATTTAAAAAAGAATGTTTACACCAAAGTGTCAATTTGATTAACCTTCTTCTTTAATTAACTTAATTTGCGCAATTCGCGGTTTAGTATTTAAGCCCCTCTGGAGTAGCAAGAGCAAATTAATAAACTTTTGACTTGTAAGTTTGAAGAAATGGCCAGAATCACCCTATGCCTTTTGATTTTGGGAATGGCACTGATCGTAGTTCAGAGCAAAGGTAAAATACTTGTACTTAACTTACTAATACTAATACTAATAATTTTGACATTGAATTATTTCCACAGCCGTTCCTGAAACTGATCCAGCTGTCAACATTTCTCCGGAAGAGGATTTCACGAGTGCATTGGAAGAAAATTGTCCACTTGGAAATCATTACAAAGACGATTGCAATTTCTGCAATTGTGATGAAGAAACGGGGATCACTGGATGCACGGAGATGGGGTGCATTTCCCATACAAGTGCGACATAAAGACACATCATATTCATTCAGGATTGGATTCAACAGAATTAAAATTAATTTAATTTAATTTAATTTAAAGATCCGAATTAAAGATACCCAGAAATAGGATTTGGTAGAGAAAAATTGAGACAAAAAACCGATTTAATTTTTTTTCAATTTTCATTTGTTTCCATTTCTAAACATTTCAAATACTTTTGGTGAAATGGGTGAATGGTGAATTGGTGAATGAAAAGAGTGTCTATAGTCTTGAATTGCATGAAGGCATGGCATTTAGCTAACAGAGTATCCCGTACAAGGAATTTCCCTTTACATTACACTTTCAATTTGAATTCAAATGGTTCTTCAAATTGATCATTTTCTGACAGCAATTGATTTTAATTAAGCTAAGTTTATGCAATTATAAGGAAATGATTAATCAGCCCAAATGGATATTTCTTCAAGTCCAAGCCATTTATAAACTTGATTGGTTCTCAAATTACGTCGCTATTAGCTGAATTCAAGCAAAAAGGTTTATCAGAATGTCACCTCGCGTGTTATTCGTCGTCTCCATGTTATGCCTAGCGGCACTATCCATGGTAGACGGCAAAGGTAAAATATTTTATAAACTCTGAGTATTATGTGAATTTAGTTCTTTCTTATATAATATTATAATTAATTTAGCCATTAGTGAATCTTTGGCCAACGGTGGGAACGGCTTAGTTCTAAACCAAGGGAGCAAGTGCCCTTATGGAACTTCCTATTTTGACGGATGTAATCGATGCAACTGCAACGAAGCAACAGGACTCACGGCATGCACATATAAATTCTGTGGTTAAATAACACTCGTCACTCTTCTTTGAAGTAAATGAAGAAATATGTTGACAATTAGCTTAAGTTTCACTACATGAATGAAATTAATAAATTAAGGAAATTGGCAAATGGGTCTTCAACGATTGTCACTTAGTCAACCAGCAGTTAATCTAAGTGACTTAAATTAGAAGCTAAGAGCGGGTGGAAATATCAATTAGGTTTAACACTTTCAAAACAAGCTAAGGTACATTTAATTTATTGGATGCTTTGGTATGGTGGTTTCTTATTTTCATTTTTTTAAGCTGTTACTGATACTGACACTGCAATTGATTACGGAGTTCCTTGGTATCATGGAGATGACCCTGCGAATGACGATTTACTCTACATATTCGACACGAGTGAAGAATTGTCAGCTAAATCTCAAGGGAATGGGTAATCGACCCTTCGAAAATTGTGTTAATTAAACTAATGAATGAGCGAAATAAAGCAGAAATGTCTAATTGGCTAACCCTGAAGGGTAACTCAGGCACGTGTGTGACCTTGAGATCAATGGATTTACACTGTACTGTCATTATGAAGATAAAATGTGACGTTTCATGATGGAAATGTGTCAAAGTGAGAGTGACGCGGAAGTACACTTGGGACATTGTTGGCAGAAATTAATTCATCAAGCTCTCCCTTTCCACTAATCCCCTCTGACATTCAAATGTAATCATGATTTAACTGAAATCACAATAGTTTCACCATACCATTCTAGTATCTGGATTTCATTAATCCAATAAATAAGCAAAAGGGGCAAAAGCCTTTTCATATTCCTTTTCTATTTGCCGAGAAACAAAATGGAGAATCTGTGCCGCCTGGTCTTGGTCTTAATTGGACTACCACACTTCTATTCAACACCAATCACAAAGGAGGTTCTGCGGTTCAATGAAAATGGAAAATTCAAGATTGTAAACTTTGCAGACTTGTGAGTTAATCATGAAATAAAGTAGATTGAAATTATATTCTCTTAATATATTAAAGGCATTACGGTGAGTTCCCGGGGTTTGATCGTGGACGATATCAAGATGGCAACTCAACCCGTGTAATGAAGACCATACTGGACATTGAACATCCGGATTTCGTTGTTTTCACTGGTGACTTGATGACAGCGGACTTGGTGCTATTCAACCCAACACGTTTCATCGACGCCGCATTCGAAGCTGTATCGACCAAAGGCTACAAATGGGGAGCCACTTATGGGAATCACGACAACGGTGTTGCAACTACAAGAGAACAAATCTTTGCAGCGGAATCAAAATACCAGAATTCCTACACAATCCATGGGGATGAAGCAGTGGCTGGAGTTACCAATTACTTCCTACCTGTTTACCCTCAGGAAGGAGAGACGCCATCCCTCATCCTTTGGTTCTTTGATTCACGTGGTGGATTTGACCCTAGTGGGGTTAAATCAAGCACTGTTGATGAAACAGTGGTTGACTGGTTTAAATCAGAACAAAAGAAAATAGCTTCAGTTTGGGGGGAATTACCTGCTCTGGCATTCTTTCACATTCCAACGTACGTTTCCTATGCGGATTGAAGCATGACATAAAATTGTAATTTAATTACATATTAGGAAGGATTACGAAGCAGTACAAGCTGACATGGACGACAGGCGATGTGCTGGCTTAGTCGGTAGGCGACACTAATTCAGAATTTCTTTTTTAATTTCCTTTCCAAATAGACGAGAGTGTTGTGCCCCAAGGGAAGGACACAGGGTTCATGGACGCGCTCCAAAAATCCAATGTGCTTACCACATTTGTAGGCCACGATCATGGTAACTTACAATTATTCTTACTTGTAATAATTTATTACTAAAATCCTTTCTTTAACTAAAGGGAATTCATGGTGTTGTGAATACGAGGCATTGGAGATTTGCTACAATCGACGCACAGGATACGGCGGTTACGGGAAGTGGGACCGCGGTGCGAGAGTAGTAGAACTCGATTCCAATCTAGATTTGTGGAAAACTAGGAGCAACTACGTGAGGATGGAAGATGGTAGAATTACTGACGTTTTTACCACAACCAAATCTAAGAAAAAATAAATTTCTCTACTTCTGAATATAATTTTTACTTCTTTCAAATTCAATTCAATAACCGAAAGGATATAATAATCGCTAATTTTTTCGTTGCTGCATTATCAATTAGCGTCAAAATAATCTTAATTTCATCCACATAACTTCAATTTTTCACATACTTTCATATCTTTATTTTTAGGGATGTGAGGAATATGGATTATGGATATGGATATGTATTCTCAGAATATGTTGAAATGAATGAACCACTCGGGAAAACCCGTGAGTGCGAATTACTATCTCTTAGTCATCTTCATGATGTAAGTGTGGACGATGTTATCACGAACGGATATGATCACACAAACGTCCAAATCGTTGATAAAAACGTCATTAGTTCATTTCTACTGTTGCATCAGCAGTCTAGTGGCTACTTTTATTTAAAGAGAACCGTGTTCTCCTAAGTAACATTTACAGTCTCTAGACAGTGTTGCTATTGAAATGGCGGCAGAAGAGGGAGAGTTTACGTTCGAGCGGTGGGGCGAGATCGAGCTGTTCCACAATTTAATGAAAGTTGTTAGCAAGGTGTCAAATGAAGAACCGTGTCCTATTGAAAACGACGACGGAGAAAGCGGCCCACCGCCCAACATACTCAAATCAATAATCCAGACGCCTGTAATATTCAAAGGGAAAGTGAAACTACATGGATCCAATTGTGCAATCGCCCTTCAAGGGACAGAGCTAAGGGCTCAATCTCGAAACCAATTTATTCAAAAGACTGGATTTGGAAACATTGTATTTGGAAAAGATGAATCTTATTTTAAATCTCTAAACGACTCTTCAGATGGCCATGTATGGGACAAACTGATGATATTCGGGGAATACTGTGGCCCTAAAGTGCAACGAGGAGTTGCCCTTGAAAATCTCAAGGCAGACATTTTTGCTGTGTTTGCCATCAAAGTTGTAGATCAGCTCATCATTGAACCTGAAGACATCAAGAGCGTACTCACAAAACGCGGGACAGTTGAAATCCCTTCAAATGTATTCATTCTGCCATGGCACACGGATGAGATTCCAATCAATTTCAAAAGTGAATTAGAAATCCAGACAGCACTTGATGGAATTGAGACGATAGTAGAAGAAATCGATCAACTTGATCCATGGGTGAAAGCTACGTTTGGAATTGAAGGTCCTGGTGAAGGTCTTGTACTTTATCCAGTCAGTCTCACGCAAAAACAAGACGATGTGGAAATAGGCTACAAAACACTGAATGATTCCATATTTCGAAGGTTTGCTTTCAAAGCCAAGGGAAAGCAGCACCGAGTTGTTGTGTCAAAGAAGAGTGTTCAAATAACAGCTGAAGTTGTCTCAGGCGCAGCCGCATATGCAGAACTGATGTGTCCTGAACAAAGAATGAATCAAGGAGCAGGGGAAATTGGAGGCTTTAATATTTCCAAAATGAAGCAATTCTTAGAATGGGTGACAAACGATGTTCAAAAGGAAGGGAAAGATGAGCTGGATGCAAGTGGCCTTACTTGGAATCACGTCAAGGGAGCAATCGTAAAGAAAGCTTCAGCGTGGTATTCTATTAAAGCAAAAACTGCAAAAAATTAATAACTTAATTCAAATAAATTATAAACCTTTTGCCTCTACTCTAGGCTCTTACTAATTAGACAAAATTATAATTTGGGAGGCTGTAATTTTCTTTTTTTAGTGACGCTGGTTTTATTAAACTAATGCTTAGGTGTTTACATTTGAGCAAAGTTTTATTTGGAATTTATTTCGAAAGTGTAAAGTTGAAAGCGTTTGATTCGACACGCCTTGGTCCAAAGTTTTGCATTGACTTGAACCCCAATTTCATCCTTTGCTTTTCATGATAAACCTTTGCTAAAATTGTCCAACAAATATTTGATCCGAGTCCCTTCCGTCATTTCCTGGTGGAGGTGGAATTCATTTTCATGCAATGTCATTTCCTGCTTCCAATCAATGTCACGCTGGTTCTCAATTTTTACTCTTGCAGTTTCCAACATCTAAAAAGTTATTCAATTAAATTAAATTTCCAATTATTTAATATTAAGAAATGTTTGTTTCGGCTTACTTTGAATTCCATTGGAGTGTATATTAGTGACTTGTTGCAAGATCCTTTGATTAAGTTCTGAGTAGCATGGGTCTTGAGGTTCACACTGGTGACATCGAAGGTAGTGTTTTGAACGTATCCCGATGGATCCTGTTTGAATGTAACAGTGGACGCAAGATTGTCCCGTTTTATTTGGTCCTTTGTGTATCCATTCATTGTGACAACTCCACTACCAGGGCCTTCCATGGCAATTCGAACAGTCATATCAGACTCCCGTTTCACTTTTCCATCTTCTGAAATGTTAGACTGCAACATACAACAGACAAAACCTGACGTCGTTTCTGCATGTTGCCAAATAAATCAGAGCTTACGTGTGCATGAAGTGCAAAGGTAGGCTTATCCTTGTCCTGGTGGAAACTAACTGCCTTCTTAATCACCAGGTCGAATGGACCCATGAATTGCCCTTTGAACTCTTTTTCGAGAGTAATTAGTCCTTCCGTTGCATAGCGTTTTGGATCTCTCAGTGTCCCGTCGAATGCAGCCTTGGTTTTATAAATGTATGGCTTTCCTTTTGGTGGGGAAAAGTCTGCTGCAACCTCGCTACTGTACTTGTCTACTCCCATTGAATTTGTTTGGTTCAAAGTCCCAGTGTAGATTTCATTAGGGCCGAATTCAAGGCGCATGGCAGCTGTGCTCCGGCCATTGCAATAATTTTCAGCAAATTTGGCCTCACCATGGACCTTTGCTATTAGTTTTGAGTCTTGGTCTTTTGACGTGGAACTGTATAAGTTAAAAACAGATTAATGAAATTATGTTTTAAAGTTGGACTTATTTTGGACTTGCTCAACGGTTAAGGTTAACTTGCTAAAGTTTTTGCTATTAGTTTTGAGTCTTGGTCTTTTGACGTGGAACTGTATAAGTTAAAAACAGATTAATGAAATTATGTTTTAAAGTTGGACTTATTTTGGACTTGCTCAACGGTTAAGGTTAATTTGCTAAAGTCAACAACAGAGGTTGACTCAATTGTCACGACTTGCTTTGTTCCAATCCTGGACACAACTTCCTTAAACTTTTCAGTGTAGACTGGCCCATTAATTGTAATGTCGTCGGTAATGTTAATCTGCAGAGCGTAGATGGGAATGTACAATTCCATATCCGTGTGTACTTTCTTTTCGGTAAATTTCGAGTTCATCTTGATGTCGAATAGGACAGCAATCCCAGCTTCAAGATGGAATGCATTGGGTTCAGGCTGGGTGAATTTTATCTTCGCAGCTTCCGGAATATCGTCAAATTGAACAACAGCGAAGAAGTCGGATGGAATCATTGGGCTCTTTGAAGCAGGCTTGTGCTCGTCATACGACAATTTTCCTTTGTGCTCTTCCTTTCCAAGTTTCACAACAAATCCAAGGCTCATGTGGTCATTGTGATCTTTGTCTTTAGTCAAAAACAATCAAAAGCTGAATTGATGTTTATTCAGAGAGCCTTACCAAGCTGGTTCTTGTGAGTGAGTGTCAACTCTCTAACCACAGTGGACTCCTGGTGTCGAAAGTGTCCAAACAACCCCATCTATCGCCTTTTTCGGATCTTTTGACCAGGAGTTAATCAGTTACTTAGGTCCAGAATGTTTAAGAGTTAAACCTAGTTAAGGACACTTACTTTTATACTGCCCAACCAACTCAAAACCCTTCATCTTTGGATCGATTTTTTCAATTGTGGTCATGAACGTAACTGAGTTTGGATATCCTCGTCCTTCATTTCGAGTTGTGCAGATTTGCAGTCCAGTTACGAAGCATTGAGAGCAATAGCTACGACAAATGAGAATTAAAGTTACAAATATTTCATGTAAATGTCATTTTGTTACTTGTAGTTTCTACTGATCATCGTGCTAGGGCTCTTTCTCGTTAATTTGGTCATCACCCCTTGCTCTTCAACGTAGTCAAATCGTTCTGCAGTAAAGGTTTTGGAGCTAATGATTTTCTCAGGGAAGTTGAGTTTGAAATCTGCAATCTTCTTGTCAGGGGCTGAAAGCTCGAATCCAAAGTTGGCCACTTGGCTTAGTTGCATTTGGACTGCTGTGCCCAAGGCAATTGGGGTATTTGCCCCAAGGCTGATTGTGCTATGTCCACTCCAAGAGGTGTCTCCAGTGATGGCCATTTTGAAATCATTCCAGAACGCCATTGGACCCATCAGTTCAAACCTAGTATTCTTCCCTGAGTTGAGTTTGAGCTTGACGCTGTCAAATTGGACTAAATCTAGATCTAGAGTGATTGGCATTCCAATCAGTGAAGGGAACGTAAGTTCCTCATTAAGCATAGACGAAGGCTTGATTGCGTTCAGATTCAACTCTGCCGTTTCTCCTTTCATCATCTTTAGCATCGTTAGCTGAACCGTTTCATGGAGGGTCTCAAGACCAATGGCAATCGTAGTCCCGAAGACTCTGACATAAGAATCTTTTGCAGTTGCAGCACCTTCCCAACAGCACCAGATTGGTACTACTCCTATATCTTCGCGGTACATTTTGTCTTGCATAAGGTCAAACCTTTGAGACAGCCCAATCTATACACCAAGCAACCCAGTTAGTCTTGTTCTTGAACTTGACTATAAGGTATGCTAACCTCCATGATGTTAAATGATCGTCCGAAAAGGTCAACAGACCCACTCAATGATATGAATTGTGGACGTCTGCTTTTAGCTGAGTACATTATCGTAGCTTCCCCAGAAACTCCGATGTTCTCCTTCTCGTCGAATGCAGAGTAATGCGCATGCTGGGAGAATCGATTAGAAAAGTGAACAGCGTTGACAGTATCAGGAACAGTGATGGTCGCAAGTTGGGATCGAAGTCGTTCCTTTGATGGACTGGAAGACTGCTTTGTCGTTCGAACATGCGATGCAATAAACGTTGCAACTGCTCACAATATCAAGCCAATTAGTGTACAATTAGTTTCAAATTGGTTTTGTAAAGGTACCATCATGATGTTGGCGTGTCCTTCAGGATTTTATGAATTTCCACCGTATCTTCAGGTGCGAGACATCTAGTGGCAGCAAGGTAGGCGGAAATCCGGATCTGCTCTGTTCTGTTCGTATCGCTCAAGATGGTTCTGGCGCTCTTTTTCAAAGTAGCTTCGCAAGGGTCTCTTCTGAATGAATCCAAGGCATTGATTATTCAACCATTCTGGCAATTTCTCTTTGTCTCCAATCAAAGCTGCGTTAATCATTTGGACAGATTTTGATGGCAATTTGTCCACATTCCCCAATGCCTGTAACGTCGCTACCAGCATCTCTTCAGAACCCGGTGCCTGCAGTAGTATAAATAGGTTAGGCAGTTTTTCTACATTTCCCGAAGCAGGGGACGTCGCTGGCAACGTCTCTTCCGAACCCGGTTCCTACAGTTAGTTCAAATAGCTTGGAAGCAGGGGGATTTTGAACCCAAGTGGCTTACAATTTTAGCTGGTTGTTCCAAGAATTGTTTGAGACGAACGCCCTCTGCGATTTCGTTTACAAGATCGTTATAGTGCTTGTTATCGCACCTGATGGGACAAATCTTGCAGAATTGATGAGCAAGGCCAGAAGCTCCTAGCAGTAGATGCTGGGCAAGAGTGGTGGTTGATCTAGACTCATCTTTGGATTTCATTTGCTTCATCCTGCAAAATTAAAAGATCTTAACAATGGATCTTAACCACTTGTAGGTTAAATTGCATTAGGATTTACAGAGTTTGTTTAACGAGAGGGGTCAATTGCCAGCAACGCTGCGGGACCAGGGTTGGATGCGAATGCGATATTTGTGAAAAACGTAAGCTGTGTGAAGTTATCAAGGCGACCTTCTTGCGTCAGTTTTGCAAGGACTCGGATTGTCTCGTCTGTTGAAACTTCCGCCATGGCGTCGTACAATATTTTCCGTTGAATTTCATTTGCGATAAAATCTAAATTCAAAGTTAAATTTCAATTTAAGGTCTATGAAATGATGCAAACTAACCTGTTTTCAAAACCGCTTCTAAATTGTACGCCACTCGAAGTATTTTCCTGAGACGGATGTAAGTATCATGCCCTGTTTCCACCCTGTTGGGGAGGGATTAGGAGAGCTTTGATTATCTTTTCAACCTTGACGTGGTCCATCTTAGGATAGGATTGTGTATAGTTGTAGAAGATTGAGCCATGGTGGGTGAGACTAGGGACATCGATTTTGGTCGTATCTCCAACTTTTTTGAATTTGAGGGTTGCAGTCATCCCAAAGGACTTGATCCAATTGCCCCTTCCTTCTTCCTTGCAAGAAGACTCTTGAAGGACTCCTTTGTCTATTTTTTGGTTACATTCCAAATGGTGACCAGGTCTCAGGAAACCAAATATTTGCTTATTCTAAACGCCCACACAACTCATCAGATATGAAATTATGATGAAAAGGATTCATTACCTGAGCATGTGCAAGTTTGTATGGAATTCCCTGAAAGATGATATCAGACCCTTCTCCGTGATCGCATTTTGTCAAGTTGATCACTTTCATTGTGAACTCTAAAAGTGGGGTCAAACTCATTAAAATGTGTCACTATCACGTAACTAATGAACCTATACCTTTATTATATGATGTTTCACAATCGCCGTAGACTGAAGTCTGTAAATTTTATTAATTTGAGCAATTTGGAATACCATTTAACTGTTTTAAGTTGATTGCTACTTGCTTACCTCGTATTCAGGACCGTGTGATGGCTTAGGCTTTGAGAGCCCCCTGTTGGTCACCATAGTCAAAATCCCCCTCTTGATATTTTGAGTCCAAACTGGTTCGTTTGGATCAACTTCAAAAGTCCTTACCATCCCGTGGTTGAACATGAACTTGGCCTTTGACTTTTCCAACTGGATTTTCCCTGATGCTGCCTAAAATAATATGGTCAATAATTGTGTAATTAAAGGTCTAACATCATTACAGCTGTGACACTCCCGTGGTTGAACATGAACTTGGCCTTTGACTTTTCCAACTGGATTTTCCCTGATGCTGCCTAAAATAATATGGTCAATAATTGTGTAATTAAAGGTCTAACATCATTACAGCTGTGTCGTTTTCATGTGTAGTTATGAGCATATCGTCAACGGAAAGGACAACGTCACAAGCAGTGATGAATGTGAATGAGACTGTGCCTTTCAACTGCATCTTTGGGTCTGTCTTAGAATGCCCGTAATAGAAGTGATGGTTGTCGTGCGAAAATCCTTTGAATTCTGCAGCATACTCGTAGTAGTAGGGTTTTGCAAGTTCATACTGCTCAAATCAAAAGTTAGCAACTGCTCCCTTTGGGGGTCAAATGGGGTCAAATGGGGGTTACCTTGAGTTTCTCACTGGGGACGCAGGCTTCTTTTTGTGGTACACCTGAATTAAAAAAGGTTAGAGCGCTACCCTAGGCTTCTTAGTTTAATAAGAATTACTTGTTGCAGAAGCTGCAATGAAGAAAGAGCCTATGGCCAGAAGGCCCAGGGTTCCATAGCTATTTCCAACCATGGTGATGACTACGCCGTTTGCGCAGCAGGGACTGAATGATCTTCCAATTTTCCTTTCGTGTACTAACCTTTGGGTTCTTTTGAAATCCCTGGTTGAGCTCATACTAATTTGTATTA
>VNWY01001534.1:0-11475 GCA_009869845.1 Pseudachorutes palmiensis | reverse complement strand
CCCCCCCCCCCCCCCCCGCTGAAGAAATCCGCCGAAAAACACACGAGACATCAGTAAATTGATTCAACTATGGCTGCGCATCCCGAGATTGGTGAATTCATTTGAGTGTTATTTAACCGCAATTTCTTGTATAGCCTACAGGTTATTCGGAATTCTAAACCCCAGACTCCATGGCAGCGGAATACTGCAGTTTCGATGTGATTAGGGGATTACATATCCGGATCTGCTCAGGTACACGTGGGAAGACGTGAACAGCCTCAAAAATGCACTAATGCAATCGTCAAACATTTTCAGAAAATGCGATCGGTGCGTAGCTTTGCTGTGACATGTTGAAAATATCCTCTTTACTTTTTAGACTCATTCGAAGTGTTCAGAATACTGAATCATCGAGATACTGACAACTAGCTCAGGCCAGCCTGTCCTTGCCGGGGTCAAATCATGACCTCGTCGTATCTTATAACGGGCAAATTTTTATTTAATTTGGAGATATGCCCATTTGTGTTTGGCTGTGCGTAGTGTGGTGTGGATGAGTTTTTCTCTTGCCCTTTTCTGCTTCCTTTCTCAGCTGAGAAGAGGAGTCAGGCGAGAGCAGAGAAAGTCTTCCTCCCCATCCCAATCAATCACCACCTTTAGTCTTAGCACTGGAACTGGTTTAATTTGATTCCGCCAGTAGAGCGACTCATCTCCATCATGAAAATGTTTAAACGCAGCACAGTTTTCCTAGTTTTACGTTTGTACCTCGTGCCTCCACTGCTACGAAGCCACAGGATAATTTAACAAAAGTCAACAGAACCCTTTTGAGTCAGGTTTGTTTTGCAACTGCCACTAATTGCTCTTGGATAAATTAATAACGAAGGAAATTAGTATTGGAGGATTAACCTAATAATGAAAACGAATAATGAAATGAATAATGTTGACACAAACTTGTAATTACTGTAAACTTTTCAGGTTTACCCAGTGGGCCGCAGCAACTCCGGTGAGTGGCTGCAGAAAACTTTTTTTTTGAGGCCACACTAATCCTCAGACCTCATGACCAACATTTTCTCGGTCAACCAGAATTAAATAAAGTGAATTATTTCTAATTCTTAACTACTAATTAGATAAAAATTAATTCAAGTTAATAATTATTAATTATCATAAAATTAAATCAAATATTGAAGCTTCTTTTTTTATATTGATAAGTGACAGCTACTCCAGTATTGTGAGTAGATACTCAAGCCACTCACAAAAAGTATCTTGAACTCTGGAATTTCGGCAAACTTTATTTTTAGCTTTCGATGAAAATTGCTGTGAAAAAGTTTCTATTCTAGCGTTCGTTTCGCTGATGGCAGATTGCCAATTTTCCACAGACGCTAGTCATTATACAAGTAGTCTGTAGTCTGAAAGTCGGGTAATTTCCTTATAAGTGGATGCATAACTGAAGATTCGCGTTTTTCTGGGGAAAGTGTGGAATTTGCTCTCGGATGCAATTCTGATTTTATTTTAGATTCTTCGCAGCTTCTGGTTTTGCAAATTATCCTTGGAATTCGCATGGATTCTTCTCTTATAACTGTGAAATAAGCAAGGGTCAGTTCAGTTTCCTTCTGCCAGTCAGCATGAAATTATTCGCTCTTGCATTCTTGTATCTCAGTATCATTTCAGTTGAATCCCGTTGGATTCAACACACCGAGTACAACGAATCACCACGATCAACTCGGGATGTCAGCGGAAAATCAACTACGGCGACAGTAGCCAGTTTATTTGGCTGCTTAGCCTTCAATCTTCCACGTCTAAAGTAAGTAGCAAATTGTGCAATTAAATCTTAATATTAACATAATTTAATAATATAATTATAATAATTTCTAGGATATGTGGCTATTGCGGGAGCAATGTGATGACAATGTCGTCAATTAATTCGTCCTGCCTCGGCCTTGACAATGCCTGCAAGGATTATGCAATTGACGCTGCCAACTCTACAGCGAGGGCGGAAGAGACGTTCCAAAGTTTCATAAAAAATCAGACTACTGGATTGTATCGCACTGTCATTCTGGGATACTTGAAGGCCAAAGATATTTACGAGCAAATATTCTTTCGGCCTTACCCATCGTACTTTTTTTAAATGATGGAAGAAATCAAACACGCTTTCATTTTCTTGAAGATAGGCCACCTGCTCCCCGCTCATTCACGCACTTCCTTAGAGGAAAAAAATACGAACTTATTTGGACCACTGGCGTGACTAAAATTTGGAAGGAAGGCGCAATAGATTTCAAATTCATTCCAAATAGTTACAGATATTCGGTTCAGGAACTTCAAGGCCCAGACTCTCACCAGACTCACCCGGATGGCCAATTCAAACATACCCACGATGAATCTAATCAAGCTGGAACATCCTAAGGTGACATCGTCTAACCTGTTAATCACGTGTCGTATCCTGTGTCGCCATATGGCAAAGAGGATGCATGGTTCATATTGATCAATGAAGTTTTCGTGATTGAACAATATACACCACCTACAATACCATCATTCATCGAGCTAATCCGACGATGCCTAATCGGATCCAATATCAGACACAATATCAGACTCTGATGCCAAACTGGTAATTGCAGATGTTGAAGAAAACAATATAATTTTTGTTGCTAATTTGAGGATGCAGCGTTTCAATACGGAAGGCTACTATGTAATTAGTAAGAGCAGTCTACTCCGCGCTTCCCAATTTTGTACCGGGTGCGCTTTCTTGCCTGACGGAAATAAGGTCTATGCGGTTATACTATTAAGCAGACCAATGGGTAAAGCTGTTGATTACACTTCGTTAAATTTAAAAGTTCGAAGGCAGTTTTTTCCGCCATTAGAAATCACAGAGAATATACTGAACGTAATGAAGGCTTGTTTATCAGATTTCGTAGTTTATGGGCCCACAAAATCAGGAATGTCCTACATTAAGAAGTTTGTGGGCCTTATTCGATAGCAACAGGCATGTATTACGTGTTCATGAAACCAATCGTGTGGACTGTCAAGTTGGAAAGTCAATTAGCAGTTGTGACAGTAGCAATCTTCCATTTCAATTTGAGAAAGTATGCAACTGCAACTGCAAAGATTAACGACTGCTCAGAACCCCTGTTCATTGTGGACGAAAGTCACATTGACGCTAGGACCGTTGCATACCGAATTGGAATGTTAACAGATTTAGAAATTCCAAGTATGGAAGACGCAAGCGAGGATGTCTCACTTCCCATTAAGTTAGATTTGACAGAGGAGCGAATGGAGTTTGAAATTGAACAAAGAAGTTATGTTGCTGCTGGGCTGACCCCCCCTGAGTTATCGTGGATGTCTACTGGCGTGTGGACTTATGATGAGCATGTGCGAAGATATCAGTCTCACCTGTTGGATAGTACCTTTTTCAGCACAGCTGAGGCAAGGGAAAATTTTGAAATTCTTGTAAATGAAGAAGATCTATCGCTCTCAACAGTACGTTGTCGCTAATGCTTTGACGAGTACAAAAAGCATCCTGAAATGTATAGGGCAAATTGGCTTGACGATTTTGCTAGGGAAGCTGGACATCTTCGTACGGAGAAATGGAGGAACACTCAAGATGCCAAGCTTCATTTGACGAAAAAGTTGCATAAATACACAATAGCGAGAAGGACAAGGGAATCTCGAATTCAGGCTAGAGCAGACCGTGGTACCTTACAACTCAGCCAGTCTTCCCAACCTACGAAAGAGGCGTCCACGTCGAATATAATGCGGGCGGCTTTCTCAGCGGTACACATGCAGTTAGCTCCATATCAGTTTGGAACTCTTATGCAACTGCTTTCGGCCTGCGGTGCTAATATAGGAGCTAGCCATTGGAGTGAAAACACTGCGTACAGAATCATAGACTTCATAAGCAACAGTATGCATAGCACATTAGTCAAATTCCTTATAAACCAGGAGCATCCACTGTCATTAATTGTTGATGCCACCACGGATGGCTGGGACAATCATTATTTGCTGGTTTACATTCAGACAACAGAAGGCCCCAGAGCTATTCAATACTTTTATCGCCTCATCCTGATGAGAACGGATGCAAGTGCTGATGCTTACTTGGCATCCCTTCAAGCTGCTTTCTTGAGCGAAGGTCAAATGTTTCACGACTATGTGAGGCGTAATACAATGGGATTTGTTTCTGACGATGCAGCGGTCAACAGGTTTGAAGTCAGGATTAAAAGATAAATTTGAACAGTGGGCACGAGAAGGCGGAAATTCAAACAAAAATGGTGTATGGTGCATGGCTCATCGTCTTCAGCTTGCCAGTAGACACGCAACTTCATTGACAAAACCTGAGAACACTGCACTTCCCAGCAATCCTCTCTTTCTCTTTGACAGAATAGAAACTTTTTTTACAGAAGTTGTACAGTTTCTTCCATGGGGCACACAAAAGAATAGGAAAGTTTAGAGAAGTTCGAGAAATGCTTAAATTGGAAGGCTATGAGCCTCTTAAGCTCTACTTTAACAGGTGGATAGCTTCGAAACACAACACCGTAAGAACATTTACTCGTTCCAGAAAACTGATCAAACTGATCTTGCTAGCTATAATAGCGGATCCCAACACTGAAGCAAAAGCTAAGCTAGCAGCTCAGGAGTTGATTTCATTTTTAGAAGACAGGAATTTCATCGCAACAATTTACTTCTTAACAGACGTCACCAACGTCTTACAGCAGAGGTCCAAGACCTTACAAAAAGAAGATAGCACCATTGTCAGTGTTTCTGGTGTGACCTCACACTACTTGTCAAAGATTACTAACCTTGAAAACTTTCAAGGAGAATACTTACAACA
Source organism: Pseudachorutes palmiensis (assembly GCA_009869845.1). NCBI lineage: Eukaryota > Metazoa > Arthropoda > Collembola > Poduromorpha > Neanuridae > Pseudachorutes > Pseudachorutes palmiensis. The sequence goes on along the minus strand of VNWY01001534.1, from coordinate 6,683 downwards.
ATTTCTCCAAGGCTCTACTTTCATTGAAGTAGGCCTTAGCGGTATACATCAACTGGTACCTGTGTCACCCGTGACATTGAAACATTTTGAGAGTCACAATGTTGTAATCTCCGAGTCATTTGAATTGCATGTTGTTCAAGCAACGCCAGATCTGTCTGTTGTAGGTCCAATTTATTTTGCTAGACTCAAATCGTATTTACAGCTTTACTTCAATACGACTGAAGAAATGTTTAGTGTGTTCAACCCGAAACATTTTCCTGCTGATGCCAGTGCCCTACTCCTTGATTATCCTGCTGTCAGTTCTGAGAAATACCCTAAGCCATATCCAAATTACGGATTACAGGAAATATCACGTCTGGCTACTTTGATAGGTTGGAACGAGGAAGAGACCGCGCACGAGTGGCTTATTCTCGTGCATTCTATTGTTTCGTCGGATTCGTGGGTACACTACAAAAATACAAAACTCCAACAAAGTTCTGGACTGTCGTCCTCATGGGCGATGAGTTATTGTGGTCAGACTCGATGAAAATTATGATTAGGTTCCTTCTGTCACTGCCAAGCGGCAGTGTTGTGGCCGAGAGGGGGTTTTCGTTCTTTGGTAATTATTTAACACCTTCCAGATCAACAACTTCCCCGCAACACCTGGAGTCTCAGATGAGACTAAAGATTAATGGCACGGATAATATTAAGGATTTTAACGCACTACGCTATGCAAAAGAGTGGCTCATGGCTGGACATAGGGAACCATTTCAGGATGAGAGTGACGATGACAGTAGTTCACAAGCAAAAAAACCAAAGACGGACGATAAGTTATCTCAAGTAGATGAAGATGATGATGAGGCTGACCGTAGTTATCAAAGTGTAATTTTTTAAATCCTGGCCCCGGTACACAATTGGCACAATTTACAAAAATATTTGTTATTGTTCAAATTACTTAGATAATAATTGGTATTTAATATTTGATTTGGATTTAGTTATTTACAGGAAACATTGGTTTTCACTTTTGATTCGGATTGAAATTAGAATTGGATTTTTAATTGCTTAATAAACACTGAAATTGGCGACAACTGGGGATTATTAAATTCATTTAATTATTTAATTCTTAATATTATTTATCATAATAATTTTTAACTTGAATTAATTAATTTTTATATAATTAGTAGTTAAGAATTAGAATTTATTTGACTCTGGTTGATTCTGGTCTGGTTGGTCATGAGGTCTGAGGATTAGTGTGGCCTCAAAAAAAAAGCTTTCTGCAGCCACTCACCGCCGGAGTTGCTGCGGCCCACTGGGTTTACCCTACAATCGACGAAGGAATGTGGCCACTCATCACGATACACATCCATCTAGATGTGATTCCGCCGCAAGGCGACTGACGCATGTCAGGATGAAAAAAATGTCGATGATTTTTCTGAGCCGTTGAAATGCCGTGCGATTGAAATTTACAGGTGAATTCTCTAAAGCTTGGAGTCAATGGAGTTCAATGCTGGACTGCAGTTGAGAAATGTCGTTAAACAGGTGGTGGATCCTGCGTCGGCTTCGTTAAGTTATTCGGAAAAAGTTCAGAAATTATTGAAATGGTGAAAAAGGTAAATCTGTGATTTTAGAAAGTCATGATGTACATCTTAACTAATTCCAGTTAAGGGACTTGGTGTCAAGAAGGCAGATTTGGTGTAAGTAAACGATTACGCAATTTCAGTTGCAAGTGGATAGAACAATCGAATCGACCAACCGACGACGTGATTTCCACAAGGAAAAAGTATGCCGAGAAAGTAAGAGCCCAAACACAAGCAATCAACCGATATATGGAGGCGCTGCTCTTTAAGCACACTGGGATGTCGGAATAGCAAGCTGTCATTCCAATATGATATCACACACGCCACTTAATTTAACTGATTTAAAGCAACAAATCATGTATTTAAATGTCAAGCTCTGGCCGGAGGCTTACAAAGTTGCTATCCCTCATAATTCCCTTTCATCTCTTTTCAATTTCAAGCTTCCAGTCGCCGAATATTTCATAACCAAGGACTTTCTTTGGATTTTCATGAAGATACCAACCGCTCCAATCAAGAGTGACTGGAAAGTTATTGAAGTGGTGCACCTCAATTTTGCCCACAAAGGGCAAACATGCAAGCAATTCGCATTGGAGGCGTGACTGCTGCCAAAAGATGCTGACCCGCGTTGTCCTTATACAAGACACAACGCCTCAACATTGTTCATTAAAGAAAGATAAGATGTGCTATATCCCAATTCATGCGAACTCACTCACTTGTGCTGTTGGCTTGCTAACTGGAACTACATTTGGAGACATGCGACATCGATGCTCTTACGACTGCTACGATACCAGCGATAACAGATAACAGAATAACGATTTGATTGTACAGCAGATTATCAACGCCGGGAAAAAGCTTTATTCTGACCAATGTTGAACGTGACGCTGAATTGTGTTGGATTCGCAACATCGCAGGTCGAAGAGTGGGGTGCTGTCCAGTTAATAATGAACTGTCATTGCGAAGTTTCAATGAGTGGAATCAAACAACTGAAACCTTTTTCATGCCACGACAGTCCTCTCGACTAATTTCACGCTATCGCTGTAACTCCATACATGACAAGCCTCACCGGTTCTGCTTCAACCAATGAAGTTCTGTCACGGAGAAAGAAGGAAAAAGTATTCGATGGCAACTGACTAAAGACGGTCAACATTTACAACATCCGTGCGAACAGGATACCTAAAGGTGGAGCTAATTATTATTATACCGACTACAAACTCCCAAAATAAGCAGAAAGGTGTTTTTTGGCATAAACTGGATTACACTTGTTTGGGCTTGCGTTCTGAGTTTTATTCTAGGGTTGCAAAAACTTTGCAAAGGGATTAGATTTGTATTGAACGCAACACCTGCAGCCCCCTTAGTTGTGGCCGCTCAAACCCCTGGGATAGTTGCAGGATCCGCACCTGGACCGCAGACCGAAGCAGATCTGATTGTCATGACCTTTCACCTACTGATGTGGCTGGCAAAGACCATGTTGAAATCAAGCAAGGTATATTGTAACCAAGTGCTGGTATTTGCATTTTACAATCATTTTATTTATGGTGGAATAATTCTGTAAAGGTTCATACGAAGCACTGAGGCACAACGGCACAACTGATTGCTGTGGTATCCCAGGTGGCGGCGTTGATGAATTCGTTATGCCACCTGGAATGCATCTGTGTTACAAAAGAGAAAGGGTTACTACCGCGGATGGTCGCTGCAAAATTTTATGGAACATTTTTCATTTAAAATAAATTTTTAGACCGGTAAATTTAAACCGAAAATTTCTCGGTGAAAAAACTCATTTCATAATCGTTTGAAAATTTTTTCATGGATAACGGGAAATGAAATCGTGAGACCATTTCCTTTTACTCTTGAGTTTTTAACACGACGCGAGAAAAATTTTAAACCGCTATAATTGCTATAGTTTTTATTTCACATGAATAGGAAATCAACTTTCTTTACAAATCGCATCAAATATTTGAAGAACGGGAAATTAATATTCAAAGCAACATGTCAACAAAAAAGTCAACAACAAGTTGAATTCTCGATATTTTGTTGTGTGGTGCTGGATCAACGGGAACTCCTACGTGGGCTACTTCCCTTGCATATGCTTCGAGTTTTATGACCTGGGATTTCTCAGTTGTGCTCTTTGAGCTTCGTGCCACAGCAAATGCATTTTCCTGTTTATAAAAAATCAATTAATAATTTATTTAAAAAACTGGCATGTTGAAATTACTTTGGTTAGCATTCTTTTGTGTATGATTTTTCCGCCGAGTCCTTTAATTCCCTTCATAACAGCACCTTTTTCACCAGGAGTGCAAGGCATGTAGGCGGTTAGGCCGTCCCTCGTCACTGGAAGGAAATACTTATGGTGTTGAATGCGCTTAATACTCCTGTATATTGCTTCGTTGCACAGTACTGAGATGTCGGAACAGGACAGGCTAAGAATCAAAATGTAGCAATTATTATGTGTAGCAATTACAAGTGTTATTTTAAATTGCTTATTAAACGTTACCTGTCAGTTATGTTTGCCAATTTTTTGGCGTCAGCAACAGTGATTTCAGATTTCCCAGGCTCTACCAAATGTTTTATAAACATCTGCGTCCGAGACTGTGAATTTGGGAGAGGTACGTAAATCTGCTTGTCGAATCGCCTCACGAAAGCCGTGTCCAGATCCTGAGGTGTGTTTGTTGCAGCTATCAAAAAAACATGGGAATTGTTGGAGTCCAAACCGTCAATGTGTTTGAAGAGTTCGGTTTTTATTCTCCTCGAACTTTCAGATGTTTCTTCATTGCGCTTAGTGGCCAGTGAGTCAATTTCATCGATGAATATTATGCTTGGCTTTCGAGATCTTGCCATTTTGAACAAGGCTTTGACCAATCTCTCGGACTGGCCTTGCCATTTGGAAACCAAGTTTGATGCCGAAAGTGAGAAAAACGTAGTTCCTTCTGCCTCACCAGCTACCGCTCTTGCAATGTGGGTCTTTCCAGTCCCTGGTGGCTACAGAAATTAAACAAAAAATAGTTATACAGAATATTTCCAATAACTTATTATGCTGTGCGCAATAAGAAATTGCTTACACCAAAAAATAGGAATCCTGAATAAGGCTTAATCCCATCTTCAAACAGCTCAGGGTTGGTGATAGGCAAAATAACAGCCCGTTCAAGCGCTTCCTTCACATCGTCCAGTCCACATATATCGGAGAAACGCGTCGTAGGTTTAACCGCGAGAACGGTGGGTTGAATCTCGTTCATTAACTTTTCATCCTCGTCTTCGATGTCTTTCTTTTTCTCGTTTTCGTTGTTGGCGCGGGCACTTATTATTAACTTAACTTAACTTCTGCAGCAACATTAGCGATGGATTTTTATTATATATACTTATATTATATATATTTATTATATAACAACTCTGAGTCATGCAGTTCTTTCATCAACGTTCGAATTTCTTCAGCACGCTTCATGTATTGTAGCATTTGTTGTGTAAATTTTTCTCTCAATTCGGGAATGTGCACTTCCTCTACAAAATAAAAGTCATGTTGTGATTCTGACAGCCAAGACAATTTGAATTCTGGAAAGATACTAACCGTTAATAGCTCCCAGTAAATACGCTGACGCTGACTGATACGAACACATGGCCGTCTCATAGTCTCCACGGTTGTCTTGTGATAACGCAGATTTCGCAGTTTCGAGGGCGTTGGATAGTTTTTCCATTTGCCAGCTGAACAGATTAGTAAAAATATTGGCGTGGTAGAATGTTAATGTTACAGATTTCAAAACTTCTGGGATGTAAGAAAGACACTGCGTCCGATTTGAACCTTTCATAATCCATTTCATTTCTATTTTTGAAGAAGGGGAAATACATTCCCCAAAATCTATTTCAGACTATTTCTGAACAAAAGAACAATGCTTTCCCAAAAACCTATTTCAGACTAATTCTGAAAAAGGGGAAATTCTTTCCCTTCATTAACATGCACTTTGGCTATTTAAAAGCGTAAAACAGCCTTTTGCCTTTTGCTTGGTCAGTTAAACTCCGAAGCCAGTCGTAGAACTTTCAAACAGAAATCGAGAGAGAATGGAGAAAACATATAAATCTAAATCGAAGGTGGCCTGCCCTTTTCCACGGTGTAAAGTGAGCGTTCGACAAGATCGTCTGAAAGATCATTTTCTATCAATACATAACGTCAGTGACTATCGCCCTGCAAACCAACCCACTTTATTTGATATTGCTCGGCGTCACAGTGAAAAGAAAACTGATCCCCAGGAGCCACCTCTTGACGCAACAAGTGAGGGCAACCAAAGCAAAGTTCTTATTGGCTCTGAAAAAGAAGCGCAAGCAGACATATTAAGGCAAATGGAGCAGATTTCGAATCAACTCCAATCGAAATCTACATGTCCACCGCCAGTCTCGGCAGAAACAATGCTTCCGTCACATGCTGAAGCTGAACCAGTCGCCTGCTCATCAAAGTCTCTGGATCCAGTATCCAGTGCGAAATTTGCACGAGATGTCAGTGCTCCAACTTATGGTATTCCTTCACCAGCTGCTTTCCACAAATTTTTTGCCGGCCACAAGACTTCAATAAGTGAGTCTACAGTCGTGGCGTCTTCGGCCACAGCTTCGCCGCGTGAAAAGCGACAGTCGGAGATAGAAACAGTCGATATCACTGATGTGGATGTAAGATATAACCTAACATCATTGAAATTTTAGGTTTCTCTAGTTGCACGCCTGTAATTCCTGTTCGTTTTTTTTGCAGGAAACTATCGAAAGGCTAAACACGCCTCCGACTCCGGACGATGAACTTCCCTTGGTGGTTAATCGCCCACAAGCGGTATGTTTGCGGCTGCGACTGCGAGTCATTAGCTAGATACTTCACATGAAATAAATATTACTTTTATAATGCCCTTATTAAGTAGCGTATGCTACTTTATAAGAAGAGTGTGTCTGTCTGTCTGTCTGTCTGTCTCTCTGTCCGTCCGTTCGCGCAGTAACTTTTGAACGGTTTAACTTTTTCCAATTCTGTTTTCGGTAATGGTTTCTAGGGGTCCCATCTCAGGTCAAGTTCGAAGATGGGTCAAATCGGTCAACTCTAACCAGGTCAAAAAAATGTTTTTCTCCGAAAAGTAGTCCCCCATGCCCTTTCCACATGGAGAAATG
>VNWY01001533.1:0-14189 GCA_009869845.1 Pseudachorutes palmiensis | reverse complement strand
ACCCCTGTGACTTGTCTAGGTACCCCTGTCGGTGACTTAGCTAAGTCACCGGTGACTTGTCTAGGTACACTGGGCATAGACTGTCAAAAAGTTAATTAATTAGTATATAAAATTACCCATTGATGTTAAGTGGGATGGTTCAGCAGCGTTCATAACTTCAACGCCACATGAAAATCATAAAATTGAATTCCCGGGATTTAGACTGTTTGGAACAGGTTCATGTAGGACACCAAAATAATTCTGGTAAAATACTTTGGAATTTGTGTAAGAGTTTAATTTGAGCCATTTTCTCCTATTTTCCTCGTGAAAAATAAATAATTTAGCGTTAGATTGTATCAAAAGTAATAAAATTTGGGAGCATGTTGTTGTTCCCATTGTCTCTTGCAGGAAGTATGAAGAAAGTGCATTATATTCCAGATTGTGTTTCGGAGCTGTCCCAAATGCATCCTCTCTCCATTGGCTTCATTTCTTTTCAAACAAGCTTACAATAGGATGTTTGCTCTTTCACAGGACCATACACTACCCTGGCACTCCTTCTATTATTATTCTATTCAATTCCAGAAAGTTAGAAGGGCTCCGTGGACAGAGGATCAACACCACACACGGGAGGGGGAAAGTGGACACAGGAAGCCCAAAAGAAAGTCAACTTTCTCCAAAGTCTGTTACTTGGAAAAAAAGTCTCATTTTCTCCATTCCCAATCTTGTTTGATGCTCCATCGAAATCCCCCCATCGGCAGTCTCCTTCAAAGAAATAACTCTGCTTAGAACACGCTAATACCGGAGAAAGTTCTGTCCAGAAAAGACCTTTTTTTAAAGCAAACTGCCCAAAAACGTCCCTTTTCAATCCAAATCTTGCACATCCGAAACTGCAAACTAAACGTCAGCATTCAACTCGATCTCCAATGTTATTTTCACAGTTTGATTTTTGAAATAAAACTTTTAGCTGGCATGAATTACATTAATGTACAGTAATGTACATTAATTTGAGTATATTCTATTGTATATTTTTAAACCCCTTCCTGCAAATACGGGATACCCTTTGAGTCTTACAGGCGTTGCACCGTCGTCATAAATAACGCTGTAGGCTTACGACACCGCGCTTTGCGTGGAGAGCTGAAAGCCGATTTCTTTATGAAAACAAGAGAGGGGAAGGAATGCATCTCCACAGGCCAAGTAGTGCATTTTGCCATCTGAAATCAACATATCTATTTGTCTTCCTTATTTTAGACAAATGAGTATTGAGGGAATTCAAGTTCATCTTCTATGGAGAAAGTGCATTGTCTTTCCCCCTTTTATTCTAGCATTCTAGAGCCCATCGAGCAAGGATTCTCCGTTCCTCGGGTATTACACCGGAATGTAATGGCGTACTCAAATCCAACAGGGAATAGGGTCACGCTTTCCAAATTTTACTGCTTGCAGGAAAAAGCCATCAAGATGCATTCTCTATTAGCCTAAAGGAAGCTCAGGTGAGGGGTCATTTGGGAATTGACCTTCCGACCTCTCTTTCTTGGTTGTGTCCAGTGAATACAAAATGCCAATCTTCCCTGTTCTGGAATCCATTGCTTGCCCTGTGGATTGACTTCCCTGTCATGAGGAAACCAAAGCAGAATATCAAAACGTGTGAAGGAACGGAATGGAAGAAGGATATTGGATTTTCCTCAATATCCTCAGTCTGAGGGAGAGTGACATGACAAGACAAAGTCCCACCATTATCCCATGTCTTTGAGACTCGTTTGAACTTCCCATTATCCAAACCCCACCTTGGATTCCAGTATTTGTCAGGCCAGAACGCTATGCACAACCAGCACTGGTTCAGCTGACAAGTTTACATGACAGGTTCAATTTTATTTCCGGACGAAAGCAATGCAACGGAAAAACGTAATTTTGAAACTATTTTTACACACAAACAAGAGGAGAGGGGAGAAAACTTTAAGGAGACAGGAGGAAGTAGTAGACACTACTAGGGGGAATTGGTTTTATCCTTAGTATAGGTTGTGTAATAAACTGTGTATTAATATGTATTAGGATCAGTCAAAGTGACAAGTTCACGTCATCTTAGCACACACACACACCGTTACAAGTCCAAGTAAATAAGGAGAAAGTTTCCTGCCTGAGAGGAAGAAAGTTGAATCATAATCCTTGGCAGAGATGCAGGGACACACATAACTTCCCATTTCGTGAAATCACTTTCTCCCCTTTTCCCAAATAAAAGAAAGTTTGTAATCAAATGGATTCATTCCTGCCACCACAGTCGTAGTCATAAAAAGCCCTTAACCAAAAGTGATCCAGTGAAATCCTGTCAAAGGGAATGCTAAAAAATTAGTTCCTTTCAACACTCCTCTGCTTGGTGAAAGTTTCCAAAAGCCCCTCTTGTTCCAGGAATAAAGACAATAACAGAGGCTGTGAGGAATTAAAGAAAGAACCTTCAGTGCTCCTGGGTACTTTCCATTTCCTTTCTCCTTAATCAAATCCCATCTTTATTACCGCTCTAGGACAATTGGGGAACACATGCAGAAAGTGCATCTTCTCTTCATCATTTCAAACACTGCAGCTAACACAGAAGTGCTCACAAAACTTAGCTCCTTGTGAGGAACAATGCTTTCTCTGGACTTGACACTCTGGTTTTGAATTATGAACAGAACCACTCAGCTCAAATTGGGATTCCACCACTGTCAAAGCCTGATTTGAGAGATTTTAAACACAAGGGGTTTATTGAGGATTAAATTGTGGTTATTACAACTACATGGTCGATCATCCTCGAGGCAGTTTTATAAGGATAAATCCTCCCTTTTGTAACTGTTATCATTACTAATAATGCCCGGCGGAAGTCCAGAATTTTAGTTAAACGACTCCCCTTCCCTTCCTTTACTGCTTGACTTTCACTTTTAGAAAGCACACCCCAGTAGTACAGATATAATGTTAGCTGTAATTTGTTTTAGTAAGGAACCCACTCCATTTCAAAGAGGGTTCTTTTTTATGATTAGACGTCCGTATATTTCCATGAAATTGTCATCAAATAAAAGGAAAGTAACTCCATCCTAACGCTGGAGAAAGGCCGATTTCACTTTTGAGAAAATCAGTGTCAGCCTCTTTAGTTGTATTTGAACATTCGTTCATCCTAGTACGTCTCCATTACCACTCCCATTTCATCGTAGGGGAGAAGCAGGAGTAGTCAAAGAAAATTGAGAAGGTTCTATTATGACCCATGTCACAGTGGCAATGCAAAGGAATGAAAGCTATTGGTTCTGTTGTTAAATAAAGAATGGATTGGAGTGACTTCCTTCAACATGGAATTCAACTTAGGCCCTAGGGACACCCATTACTTCCCTTGCTACACACACACACTTGACCAGCGGCTATCAGCTTCCAGAAGGGGAAAGTCCCCTTGCTTGCTTGAAAATTATCTCCAAGGGGAAAGCTCATCGTGGGCAATCGCAAGGAAAATTCCTTGACGAAAAGTCAAGCCTTGGAGAGGTGCTCTTGAGTCTCAGGTAGTCCTTAGGAAGAAAGTGCATTGCATTAGGTTATATATTAGAGGGTGTCTGGTTACTAGGCAACGACAGACCACTGCCCGATCTCCTTTCTCCGCGTGTGGTCTCAGTCAGTGCATTAGTGAGATTGTCCATGAAATGTTGTTGGTTGCACGGAGAGATCTTCAGCAGATCCTTCGGCCCTTTTCCTTGTTTGTGTTCCTTTCCCCAGTGGAATACCACCGGATCCTTAAAAATTGATGACTTGCCCTTCCTTTTGATCAAAGGATCCACCGACTCTTTTTCCCCTGCCTCTCGAAATTCTCATCTTAATTAATTGCCTCCACTTCAATTTGTAACTCCAGGTTATTGGAAGGAAGGCAAATAATAACTCTCTTGGAAAAACGCAGTAGAGGCTTTTGCATATGTATTCGGGATGCTCCTTCCTTCCTCATTTTTAATAGTATGTAGGAGTTCAAAGATTCGAGAGAAAGTTCAATCTAACGAAAAGCCAACTTTCTCCTGTGCAAAGCAAACAAACCAGAGTACTCGAGACCTTTAGCTTATGTTGCAAAAGTCTAAGAAACCAAAGCTTCGAAGAGAGTGAGGAAAGCCCATTGTTCTGGTCATTGATTCCCATTTTAAGGCAAATAATAACTCTCTTGGAAAAACGCAGTAGAGGCTTTTGCATATGTATTCGGGATGCTCCTTCCTTCCTCATTTTTAATAGTAGGAGTTCAGAGTTCAAAGATTCGAGAGAAAGTTCAATCTAACGAAAAGCCAACTTTCTCCTGTGGAAAGCAAACAAACCAGAGTACTCGAGACCTTTAGCTTATGTTGCAAAAGTCTAAGAAACCAAAGCTTCGAAGAGAGTGAGGAAAGCCCATTGTTCTGGTCATTGATTCCCATTTTTCAATTGTGGTGTGGTGACCGTTGGTCAAGTTTCAAGGCCCGCCACGCCTTTCTCTCTGGTGATATTTTATGATCATAGCATGCCCGTGTTGTCATGTGTGGGCCATAGGCCATACGGTATGGTCCATATTCTTTATTGATGTGCTCCCATTAAGATCCAGTAAACCCTATCCACAGTCAACCAACTGGAGCAACCTCATAAATTATCTCTTCATACCCTTCACTCTCAATCCACACCCTCGATGAGACTTTCCCCTTTGACTTTCACCATTAGAAAGTATAAGTTTATTAGCACACGCTCAAGAAGGGGAAATAAATATGCGTCAGATACAGACCTCATCCCTTCACACCATAAGCTATCGCTTTCAAGGTGTGAAGGAAAGCCGAACCTTTTGTATTAATTAATTAACGCCCAATAAAAAATAAATTAGTGAATAAATGGTATTCAAGAATGACCAGGTTACGATTTCGGGCATAAATTAGAATAACTTTCAGCCGTTCATTGTTTGCCACTAAACTTTCCCTTTCTGTTTCCTTTTTGTGGATTGCGGTTACAAGGTTTGGGTAAGTTGCACAATTTTAACAATAGTTTTGCCCTGGAGTGCATGCTATGCTCACAACCCTGGAATTGAATTAAATTGGAAAAAGTTGAGAATGGAAATGTTTCTTTTTCTTCTTCTCCCTTTCCCTAAAAAGTCCAGTGAAAGTGAAAATCTGAAGCGAAAGCACCAGCCATTTCCCTTTGGTTTCATCTCAAAGGGAGAAAAAAAAGATTTTCATCTTCATTCCTTTAGGCTCCTCTCCTGTCCTGTCCGTTTGAATTTTCTGCTGGTGAAAGTAAAGGGCCCTCGTCCAAGTTGTTTTTGTTAATCGCAATCAGGGACAAAGTTGGTCTTTCTCGTTGATGGATGGGGGAAAAGGGTTGTCGAATGTCCTCTGAAATTCCGCCTGGTTGATTCGAATGTGTGTGTCTATTAATGATAAGGACCCTGTCCATTGAAATGTTTACCCGCTTCCTTTCTGCCCACTGGGTTCTTAAGTGGAGCTCTAATTCTGGTCAAAATCTAAAGTCTATACACACAATTGCAAGACCTTAAAGGAATGGGACTTTCTTTGCTTTCTCCTGGACCGGAAATGCTGGAATGAAGCCTTTGTCCAAACCAATTTCATTTTATTTCCTTTTGGTTCATTCAAAGAGGAAAGCTCTTAGCAAATTATATTTTTAGAAGAAATAGAGACACCACCTTTTAACGTTTGGATGAAGGGGTTCAGCAGGGTCCATTTTGTTTTACATTTGCTCTGTTTAGCGTTCCTTATTAGTACCAAATTGGAACCCGATTGAGTAAATGGCGACGGTAAAAGTAAAAGTAAAGGGAAAAGGGAGAATTTTTCTGTGAATTTCTTTTCTTCGAATAAAGGGCGAAGGAAAAGATGAAATCAGTTGGGTAGTTGAAAGGAGAACGTTTTGCCAATCTGTGCCTCCTCTACGAGTACTTTGAGTCACTACTGAAATTGAAAAATTGTTAAGAAAAGACTCATGCTGTTTCCCTTTCTTCCGTCACTGCTTTCTTCCCCTTGCTTTCCGTACGATTAATCCAAGAGTCTCCGAAAACACTTTTTTTCCTTATGATCTGCGACTCTAATATTCCTCTGAAATTGGAATAATGTACCATATGGCTCTTCTTTTTCATATTTTTCTTTCCTCCTGTCTTGCATTCGGAATCAGGGTTTCCATCTCCATTCCACCAGGATGGGCCCACCTTGGCGAAATGTTTTAAATGGACGCTGATATTAATTCTGTTTTGATTATAATTAGAAGGCTAATGAATCAACCTGCTCTCTCGCTCTGTGTGTCATTAGAGCTTTACGAGAGAGAGTGAAGGGACGATGTAATTCCAAGCAGTGTGGCAGAACTTTCTCCAAAAACTTTCTCTTCCTTTTCCTTCCCTTCCCTCTTTAATATTATGCTCATCAGAAAGAAAAGTATCTTTAATTTGTTCTCAACAGCAGAACTTTAGTTATAGTGTCCATTAAATTAAATCTAATGGAAAATGTTCACATTCAAACTCCGTCTGTTTCCAGAGAGCAAATAGTAGAAACTGTCCCGATCCCTTGGTTCCTTTGTGTGGTGAAAGCAAGGGAAAGTTACGCCTCCTTTCCATCAGGATTAAAATCAACCCTGTTCTAAAGCCAGGGTGGTGGGAAGCTGAAGCTGAGGGAAACTTTGAACAAACGAAGAAAAACAAAATGAGGATCATTAGGAAAGAAAGTGAAAGTATCCTGATCATATTTCTCCTTTTTTCAACTAATTACACACGTTTCAGTCCTAACTCCAACTTCATGGTTTAGAGATTCCACTACTTTCTACAGTCCTAGAGGGAAACGGGGAAATGCGGTGTTGAATGGAAATGACTTTTAATGTCCACCGTTTCCTCCTTGGTGGGAACCATCACCATCAACCCAAGGAGGAGCAGAGCTTCATGATTTATTACTAACAGAGGAAAGGGAGGTGGGAGGCTGCGGTAGAAGAAGGAGAGAAAGTTTAATTAATTTCGCTGTTTCTAACCGATGATTCGGACGTTGGACACAAACGGATTTTTGCAATGACCAGTTCTCTCAAGTGAGTTAACGAGCCAAGTGGATCCGGGACAAGAAAGACTAATGGCAATTATTCATTTGACTGGAATAATGTGTCAGTCTCTCAATGGATGTGTCAGCAACATAAAGTGGGGAAAGTTACCTTCCTGTCAGTTTCTCTTGATCCACTTTCCCCATGGACCCATGTCACATTCATATCTCCAAAAATAAACTTTTCCATTTCCTTTCTTACCCTTCTGTCCAGCGGGGTGAAACTTGGACCAAGAAAGCGGAAAAGTGGTGACGAACTACACTAGGAAAACCGTGGGCTTCGTATATTAGCCCAAAATGTTTTAAACTAGTGGGTGGAACTGAACGAACTAAAATTAATTCAGTTTATTTTAAAATAACTTCATTCACATTTGAGTGGCGTTTGATTGAAACAAAGGGCTGGTTAATCAAAGGCTCGTGATTGTTTCCGTTGTTGAAGGATTTGCTATAAAAACATACCAGTGATATCCAGATTTTGCTAAACTTAGATTCTATCTGCACCAACTTTTTAACTTTAACTTTTAAAAAGGCATAAGCTAATTAAGCTGAGATGTAAACTCCTACTCTCCTGAAAGAAAACGGACTATCAACTAAACACAGAAATTGTTCGTTACATTTCAATTGGAGCTTTGAAGGTCTCACTGCTTTTACTTAAAATTCCAAAGTAAAGTCGATACAAGCTTGGTTAAGTTTCGAAAACGAAAGCTATCGCTTGGTTTAATCCGCGATTAGTATTCAATAAAAATCTAACCGGTGTTGAACTACAGCATTTTAGAGCTTAAAATACCTTTTACGGCATTTTCCATTCCAAGACTTACTTCGCGTCCCTTGTACTTGATTGTTTGCACTAGAAGAAAGGCTTGGATTCCATGTCTTAGTTTCATCATTGTTTCGGTTTCACCGTCTTCGGATGCTGCCGAGATGATTGTTTGCTTTTGGTGAAAAAGTTATACAGGAAGCAAGAGTCAAACGAGCCCCACCCACATCCATATTTATTCCATTCTGAGTTTAGTTACTTTCTAGGGTGCAGCGGGAGCGTCCTGTGGTTCCTTCCTCTTCATTGTGTCTTTCCTCCTGAATAATGGATTTATTGGTTTACTTTTACTTTCATTTTCGTCCTTTCTTCGTGTGTGTGTGTGTGGTTCGGAGAGAGTCTCGTCTTTAAATATTTTAGCTCCTCTCGGTGCCTTTGTTGGATAAACATGTTGAACGGGGAGTTTCCCAGTGGGGTCCAGCAAGGAAAACCACTTGAAGGGTTAAAATGCTAAAATTTTAAATTGCTCTCGACGAGGAAATGGGTGGTTGAATTGAAGAAAGAAAACAAAAGGGAAACCACTCAGAGAGGAACGAAGAAAAGGGAAAACTAAGGTGAAAGTAATTACAGAGAAAGTTACGACTTGATGCACATCAAGACGTGAGAAGGATTTGAAGTGGGGGAATTTCCTAATGTAAACTTATTCCAGAGTTTACGTTTACACGGAATTCAGAAATACACGGAGACAATGTTAATTTTTCGGAAAATTTAACACAGATGGTCTCAATGGGACTCTCATTGGGATTTTTAGTTTCCTTTTTCAAAATGAATGTTTGAGGCATCACACCCTAAGAATCTCTTATCGTATTCTTTAGCATCTTCCAACGGAAAACGGGGAAAGGAGGGAAAGGAAATGGCCTTTTCACTTCTGATTTCAACAAAAATCCTCGCAATTAAAATATCAGGCAAAACAGTTACGAGAACTGGTTTCTTACTATGTTCGTTTTTTTAAACAAATAAAGTGAAGCTAATGTTTTAAAATCCGCTTCATTTCCAACTTCTAATTGAACAAAATAAAATTGATTCAAATCATTTTAATGTAACCACAACTAAATTCCTAGAAAAGGTCGATTGCAAACTTTCTAATTTCCTTGTTTTATCCATTGAATTGATCGGAGATTTCACCTAGCTTTCTCCTCATCAAGATTGGGCTAAAGATTTTTCTTAGCTACGAGAAATCTATGGAGAAATTAGTGACCTGGTTAATCATGGGTAACATCAAGGGCAAGCTAAAGAGGAACCTTGGTACTCGCCGTTTTAATTAAAATTTTCTGTATGGCATTTTACTGCAATACCTTTAACATTTAATTGTAAATCTCTGCCATTTTTTTTATAAATGGAAATTATAGTTAGTACTAAAGAACGCGGCTTCCCCACCTCTCTGTTTCTCCTCTGGAGAAAACGATTTCATAATGGAATTTGCTTGTTAAAACAAAGTCTATTGTCCCCCACTCTTTCTTTTAAATTGCTTCTGGCATTTTGCAAAGGCTGTGTTTGTGTATTCATTTTTATTTTCTCCATTTCCTTATGTGCTCTGGCTTCGCTAGGAAAATCCTTTGACTAAAAATAAAGCTTCCCTGGTATGTAAACCGCAGTATATTCGTTTTCTGCATGGTTTCACTCTTTTATTTATTCCTTTGTTTCCGTTGGTTATAATCTCAAGAAGATCTCCAGCTATTCTACATGGAAAACCTTTTTCTTAAACTCAACCAACTTCCGCTTCGAGGCAGGAAGCGATGGTCTCTGTGACAAACGTTTTATTTTCATAAAAAGCAATGGCTAACGTGTGGTTTAAAAACCGTTCACATTCACGCCAGTTGAAGAACTTCAGTGATTCTCCCTATTCAAATTAGATTCAGAATTACAGTTTTTATGTCACCACTGCACGCATTGACTTAAAACCAGAGGAGTTTGAGGTCAAGAGGGCCTTTGTTTTGTTCAATAGATTGGAAAACGAATCACTGAACAAACATTAGAGGTCAAAGCTACTAAACTAACCTCATCCAAAGGATCAGTCAATATAACGATAAATGCTTCATCTTTAGCACACTCCCTACTGCCAATGACATTGCCGGAAATGAAAAACCTAAGTTAAGAAGTGTAAAGTTGCAATAATATACCGTGTACCATAGTTTCAGCCGCTTCATCCATACGCTTTATAGTCATCAATTCTGTTTACTGAACAAATTCATTTGAAACCTATATTCAGGAGCCAAGATTTTGTGCCAAGATTTTGTGTGATTGGTTGATACTGCTGACTAAAATGCCCTTCCGTAAGAATGAATGTGGCTACTACCAAAGAATTTTTAATTAAACCAAACTTTATACTCGTAAGAAATATTTCCCGTGGATCCTTTTAGATTCCATCATCAAAAAGTAGAAAGGGGAAAGCGGTTTTTATGCTTTCTTTTCACTTCTAATTTGAATATGCCTTCCTTTCTTAAATGGTTCTCTCCCTCATTTCATTCAGAGACTAATGAATTGACGGGAATTTCTAAAAACCCTGGTGGTAGTGGAGAGAGAATCCCCAAGAGACATGCTTTCACTTTCAGTTTTTAAGAATAACCACACACCCTAGAAAGGAGGATTGAAATAAAAAGTTGAATATTAGATTGTGACTGAGGCTAACTTAATTTAAAGTACTTTCCCTTGTTTCCTAAAAGTATGAAAGTTCCTTGTGCCAAAACGCGTGTGCAAAATTCATAACTCAAATTAAGTTTTCTCCAGGAGTGACTTTAGGATGGTTTAGTCTAAAGGTATACACAGTATATTAAAAATGATTTAGAAAAGGCTCCTCATCATTTGAGGCTTCAGTGGTGAATCGCAAGAACCACCATTATCCCAGGCAAATCTAATTCTTGTGAAACCATTCCCACATCCGGGAAAGGAGGGGAAAGGAGCATTAAATTAAGGACAGAAAAAAACGCCGAAACAAAGTTATGCTTTCTCCGTTGGATGCGTGGATGAAGATGACGACGGAGAAAGTCCGACACAAATCATGGAAGAGATTTAACTGTCAGAGCATTTACCCAAGTGCTATATGAAACAAAGGAAATGGTTCGGAAATCCTTTCCACGTTCATCCGCCTCCCTTTATCATTCCATATTTTTACTCCAACTGCCACCCTGCCAGCGCACTGTACTGCCTTCCCAACATTCCCAACATTCACGGATTCAGGCCCTGTTGCGAATTTTTTATGTCCCTTTCCAATCCGTGAATTGAAAAGAAAGTTTTCCTCGGAAGTGGTCCAATTACTTGTCATAATGGCAAATGCAAAAACCCTTTGGATATGATAAGGAAAAAGTTTCACGGCGGCGGTGCCCTACTTATCATCTCTAGATTCCAATTTGCAAACTTTGGCCTCTTCCTCTCGTTAGCCATTGTGTAAATGCCTTTTCATAACAAGTTGAAATTCATAAACTCTTTCTGTTATACAGCATTATTAGAGAAATATAAAGTTAAATGGGTTTAGCAAAAGACCAGGGAAGGGTGGGAGGCGTGACAAAAATGAAAATGGGAGATGATGATGATCTTTTTCGGTGTGCCAAAAAATGAAAAGTGAAAGGGAAAGGAAAAGTTCTTTAAGAACAATAATACTAAAGGAAGAGAGCTCCTGGTAATTCTAATGAGAGACTCAAACGGGGTGGACGTGCGGAATTTGCAAGATGGCCGACACTCTGACGGGGAAGCTGGATCAGATCTTAAACTAGAACTAAACTTTGTCTTATAGCCCTGAAATCATCCCAAACCACCGCTAACTTTTAGAACGACGCCAAAGTTTTTAAAACCCGAGCTTGTAATTTGGAAAAAAACTGGAATTTTGGGTTAAATGACTGCTCAACACCTTAGGAGTGAAAAGTTCTAATAAAGCCTGGGATTGAATGATTTAGGCGCGGGTGGTGGAGGTGGAGGTGCTTCATCGTCATCGGGATCACCTGGTGGCAAATCTGAATCATCGTCAGGTTTAGGTTCTTCTTCTGCTTCCGCAGGCTTAGGTTCTTCTGGTGCCTTCACTACTTCTGCAGGCTTAGGTTCTTCTGCCGCAGGGACGCTGCTGGGAGCTTCCGCTTCTGCCTCTTGTTCTTTCTTCAAATCCCTCTTGAGCATCACAATGTTCATAATGAAGTCGTCAAATTTCTCTGCAAAATTATACAAATAAGGCCAAGGTGAACTTTAGCTGACGAGGAAGTCGATGAAGCGCTCACCATATCCTGATTCCTTCCGGAGGAATTTGACTGTGTCTTCGACCTCCTCCTGAATCGTCCAGAAGCTTTGATGGAACTCGTCAGGCTTGCGAGCCTTACGCCTTTGGACGTTGTTAAGCCAGCGGTAAAAGTACTTTTTCATCAGTTCGAAGATGCGCTTTTCTTCAGCTTTCTTTTGCTTCGATTCGCTCAACTGCAAAAACAACAATGGCGGAGTTAACAATGACTCCATTTGTCCTGACGGCTTCTGGAGTTACCCATTCCAGCGCGAGAGGCCTCTACTCTCTCTTGACGTTTCAGTGCTCGACGCTTCAGGGTAGCCGAAGTCATTTTCTTAATTTCTGCCGCTCGCGCAATGCTTTGATTCTGAGCTTCCACACGCTCGCCAAGCCAGTTGATCATCTGAAATGAAACGACACAAATTCCGTCACAACTGCAAATTACAATTAAATAAATGGTTCCGTGCCTTTTCGTGGCGCAGTTTTCGCTTTCCGTTCTTTCTCAGCTCTCATGTAGCGAGTTGAAACAAGGTCCTTGGCCAAGATGGTCATCAGGATGTATCGCTTCCTGAGCTCAAGGTCTACTTTGTGCTTGCGGAGAATCTCTTTGCACCGACCCTCTTTGATTGCCGAATTGACCATCCGAAGATCCTGTGCTTCTTGCATCAAGCGAAGATGCTCTTGTCCTCTGAAATCGGTGTAAGCGTTCATTGCTTCGAAACGAGCTCGAGCCAGTGTCATCTTGACGCTGAAAGCTTCTTTGGCCCGTTTTCGAGTTTGCTCGGCCTTGAACAGTTTTCCTTCCGCTTGGCTAACATCCTTTCGCAAGTTCTTTATTTGCTCTCTCTGCTGCAGCTCAATCGTGCCCTGTAAATTAATTGACAAAATTAAATTCCAGTGAATAAACTAGACGATTTTAAGATGTTGAGGAGGTTGAACGCATACAGCTTTCGCTTGAGCGCTATTTAGGTCAGACAAGTAGATCCGCTTGCTGAGGTAGCGACGGTAGTCGTCAAACTCTCTAGTATTGCAGCGGACCAAGCCTTCAGGTGACACAAGCTGGTTGTTGAGGAGGAGTTTCTTCATGTAACCTCGGTTGAAAAGTTGCCTAGCATGAGGATCATGGAGGGCAGTGTACGGGGAAGTTACGACTTTCTCTTGATTATTTGGATCCGTCAGAGTGAAATCAGTGACAGGGCGGTAGAGCTGCAACAAACAAAATCTTTCATTGAACCGGAAGCAAGCTTAAGCTTTCAAGCAGTTACCCCAGTTCCAACTTTTCCACGAGAAAGTTCAAACAGATTCTTCGGAGCTGGTACAATCGGCAATTTCCCATCGGTAGGTAACTCTGGCCAAATTGGCAAGAAACGAACTGGGACGAGGCCATAGGGCTTCGGTGTTAAAGCATAAATCCGATCAGTCTTGTTCCCTCGCGGGTAAAGCATTCTGCAAAAGCAATTGAAAGCATATATATTGATTAGCTACATTGAGCTCAGATTGCCGACGGGAAGCTACCTATCCTCAAAGGGAATGTCAGAGTATCTGGACATGGCGATTCCACGGTCGATGGAACATCTCTCGCCATCTTGAGGTGCGCCTTCCTCAGCTTCAGAAGCGTCAGCCTGCTCGTCTTCCGCAGGGACAGGGTCAGTCTGGGGATCAGTGTCCACTTCCATCCTTTGAATTTTGAAAACTACGAATTTTGAAAACTACGAATTTTGAAGAGTCCTAAGGTTATAATTTTTATGAATTTAGACAGGAACGTTTGTGGAGTCTGTCCTTTGGAATTCAAAATGCATCCAAGTTTGTTCATTGGCTTCAGTCATAGGGATGAGTTACCACGGGTAACTTCCTACAGGTCCACCAATTCCAAAATCTAGAACAGAACTTACTATAAGCGATTGAACTGCATTGAGAGACCATACACTAATAGAAACCATGGAATGGGGGACTCGGAGGAAGCAGACATTATACAAGGGTTTTATTTCGATGTCGCTTCACCTGTTACATTGTTTGGAGTGAATTTTTGGAAGATTTGATTTAGTTTCCGATTAGGTTCAATGGCCGATGAGTGCGATGACTGATGGCCAGAATGACCGGACGTAGAGAACTCGCTCACGATCAATTACCAGAGTGTTGTCCTTTACAGCAATCTCCTTCT
>VNWY01001532.1:0-14191 GCA_009869845.1 Pseudachorutes palmiensis | reverse complement strand
CCAGGACGACGTCCTCGATTCCCATTCCCACCGACTGATGGCCACTTGGAAGAAGAACCAAAACCAAGCCATTCCGCAAGCCAACCGAATGTGGCTGATGAAATTAGAAATGAAAAGGCCAAGAAGAGGATGAGGATCAAAGTCTGGAATTGAAAATGAAATCTTTATTTTTAAATTTCGAAATGAGAAATTCCTAATTTCAATTCCTTTCTGTTTCTTACCTTTGACCTCATGATTTTAGATGGAGGAGTCGACAGTAGAGGAAGAGTACCAACTTCACGGCCACACTCACCGCAACCAGGCTCAGACTGAGGAAGTCGAGGTCAGGGGCTGTCGGCGTGGCCAGAAGAGTCGCCGCCGACTGGGCAATGAGGATGAGAGAGAGGGTGGACACGAGTGTCCCAAAGATGATAATTCCAACAGTCTCAAATCGGCTCTTTCCTGAAGGGTAGCCGTAGATCTCGGGTCTGTTTGCAAGGAAGTTGGCAACTACGAGGATGAGCGAGCTGAGGAGGTCCATGCAGCCATCAGCCATCGTGGAAAACAGAGCCAAAGAACCAGATAAAAACGCAGCCACCAATTGGAGCGCAAAGAGAGCCATGTTGGCACCCAGCGACCCATAAATGGCTACGTTCACCTTGAAGATTTGCCGTCGTATGGCATCGGAATATTCCGGAATCAGTGGAGCCAGTAACTCGTCGATAGTCTCGTTCTGGTCTCTGTAGAATTTTTTCGCACTCTTCTTTCGGATTGACTTGATTTCTGCCTCCGACTTTATGCGACTGCGCAGTCCCAGTGGATCAGACTCACTCGTGGTCACATCCAACTCGATTGAGTTGGTGGAGGCGATTACGTGGTTTCGAAGAGCACGTCCATCTGTCTCTTCCGTATACGATGGATTCAAAATCCCAGCCCTGAGAGATGAACTTTCGGAGATATTCGCCATGATTTGGATAAAACTTAGAAGTGTACTTTATTTGATGAACGAAAGTGCTAAACTGGAAGTAGACGCTGCTATGATGTTATAACAGCAGGGGATAAAAGGTTGTGATAACTTTGTAAGTAGCTTATTAATTGATTTGTTCACCGGCGGAAGTGAGACTAGGAACACCACATTGATTTACTACACCCTCTCTTTGGTCTTGAACCCTCAAGTTCAGTATAAACTGTATACACTGATTGACTCTGAAATCGGACCCAAAGTACCAACGCTCGAGGATTTTTATTATTAGGAATTATTAGATAATATAATTATATAATAATATAATAAAATTAATAACATAATAAAATTAATAACATAATAAAATTAATATCTGGAAGCAGCCACCCTCGATGTTCTCTGTCTCTTCTTCACCATTTCCACTAGCCTTTTCCGTTATACTCTTTTTCCATTAGACTTCCAGAGTTATCTCATCGCAAAGGACACGATGGTAATCATAAACCTCTTTTACCGCAACTATGATTAAAGAATACTGTGGAGATCCTGAAGTCTTCTGACCCGAGAGATTCCTTTCTTCCGATGGGTCAAAGATCCTCCATCATGACGCTTTCCTTCAGCTTCGCCAGTGGAAAGAGAGAATGTCCTGGGAAAAAGTTATCACTCAATCAAATCATCCGATTCATTGCCTCCCTGTTGCAGAAGTTGGAGATCAAGGTGGATCCAAATGTGCCTGAGCCTTCTACCGACCCTACAGTCAGCTTCGTCCTGCTTCCGAAACCTCATAAGTTGATTTACCCTTTTTGCCAATAATTTCCATTCCCATTGTCTACAAGTGGTACGTTTGCATGTCGATCCCCTTAAATATCTTGATCCCTTGCTAAGTTTCCTTAATTTCCAGTTTATTCTGAAACATTTGTTTCCCAAACTTTCCCAAACTAAGATAAAACGTTTTCCTTTCCTTGTCACTAGTCTGTGGGCCATGTGTGGGTGTGCGAAAAAAGTAATAAAATCCCATTCCATTTCCTTCAACACACACACGGGAATGAAATACGTTGTTTCATCACCACCGGAACAAAAGTCATCTTCTCCATCTGCTTCATATTTCACCTCTGAAATTTAGATTCACATCAACTGGGCTGTGACAGGTTTCCATTACTTCCTTCCTCCCTTTCTCACCCGTCTTGACAAGGTCAGCGTAGGTATAAGATAATAAAGTTCCCTGCATAAGGTTCTGTAGAATCTTTCCTCATCCCCATGTTCATTCCAGCGATATGAACACACACCTCCAGTGAACGTGTCTAAATTCTTCTCTGGCTAATCCCGTTTATGACCGGCCAATTCTGAAAAAGGAAGATACACACCCCGAATGGATTTTTTCTTCCTTGGGATCTTGAATTCTTTCAGCCTTGACATAAAACTCCTTATTATCTCGAGCCAAGTCAAGCAAGAAACTTTGCACCTTCCAATTTCTGCATCCGACCAAAGTACCTTCGATTCTTTTTATTAAAAAAAAAACACAACAACAACACTTATCCCAGGGATGAATCTAAATAGTATCTGAACTTGAACTTTTATGGACTGATTTAACAATTACATGAATTTCGTGTTTTTACTCAATATAATTAATGAAACTTCAATGATTTTAAGGATTTAGCCTATAATACCCTTCCTGTTTTTAATTCATGCTGATTTATATTGAGTATGTCTAAGAAAATTAGTCTTCTTAATCTTACTAATTACTTACTCTTAGTTCTTACCACGACTTTAATTTGCCAGTCTGTGCTTTTTACCTTGTAATTCTCCACTGGAATTTAGCACAGTGATGAAGGAAAAAAAAAGCCGAACGGAACCTTCTGTAAATTATTTTCTTAATTACAACGCTCTCATTTCTTAGTGTTAAAGCTTGTGAGAACCGCGCCCCGTTTTTCGCACAAGTTTGCGTTTTTCCGCGTCCGTCTGTTTTATGCTCTGAACTCCTTTATCATGAGGGGGTATTTGTTCCAAAAAAAATTATTTAAAAGGTATGCTTTTGCCCCTTGTTTTTGGCCTATTCATAAAGGGTGTTTTAACCCTTCTTTTTGTTTTAAATCTTTTATGGCCTTGTACCCTAAATTATACTAAATTCAGTTTCCAGGAATTCTTGTTTTTGTCAAGATCAAGACTCAACCGGTAGATCAAGTTGTCAAGTGAAAAGTAAGGGTTGACTTTATATGACTTCTGGTGTGACCTCATTGGTTAGAGTAAACCTAAATGGACTGATACCGAACTGGAAAATGTTAGTTTACGGCTTCCCATTCAGCTATGGATTTTCGGAAGCAAAGGTCTACAGTTGGATTACTTGAACTTATAATTCAGGACATGTAATAGCAGAAACCCGGGTCATTCTAAGGTGTTCATATTATAAAAGATGAAGTATTCTGAGAAACTTTTTTAGGAATAAAGTGCAAGACTGTCTGTAAATTGCGTTCTAGCCCCTAGAGAAAATTTCATAAGTTCCCTGGGGAGTTTTACAACTCAAAATGGTTAACTAATTATGACGGATACACTGAATATACCAATGACGAGTCGTACTGGTCTTCTTGATTTTTACGAGTTTTTAGTTTGACATGGACTTTAAGGTAAGTTGCTTCTTTCTGGTAACCTAGGAACCTAACCGGGTCACCTAGGTTCGCTGCTTCTTTTCCTTACTCTTTCTTGGGTATTTTGTTCCATTCTCAAAACATTGACTTCCAAAGAGCCAATGTTAGCTTCTAAGTTGCATTTACCCAGCAGTTAAAGCTGACCTTTCCTAATCCTAATTACTTATCTCATATCTTTCTCATACTAAAATTGAAAATAATACTGCGAAAGGGCTGTGTTTACTGGACGAATTCATACACAGCCTTGATATATTAATCAGGGGAGACCTGTCGAACCAAGACTGGCATGTCATCGTCTGAATCCGAGCTTCTATCATCCCCATCATCTTCTACGTGGTCATCCGCATCGCTTTCCGGTCCTCTTAATTGCGGTATCCCATCGTAACTGTCGCTGTCATGGTCTGACGTGTTCTGATCAAAATCCGAGTCATCCGACATCGTGACCTTATAAGACTAAACATTAGTGAAAGCAGACTCAGGTCTCCGGGTGGTGCCGTAGCATATGCAGTTCCTGACACTGGATAAAACCAAACTGGGATCGACCGGTTCAAAAAGAATGAATGAAAGCATGGAATAGAGGGAGATGCAGGGAGTCTACGGCTTATTGACTATTTGCACAGGTTGGCATGCCCTTTGGTCCTTTTTACCCGGTAGCCCTATGCTGCAACTCAGTAAGGTCGCAGTAATAGACTTCTTACCGAGAAGCAATTTGCCCTCGGGTCTTTTTTGCTGTAATGCCAAACCAATTATGACACTACGGAACACAGGATGAGGACAAGGCTGCTATTACTGTGCAATTGGTCTTCGTGGAAAAGCCTTAGTAGTTAGACCTCTATTGTCAGTCGAATTCTTCAGGTAATCGTTGGGGGATTTTTGATGCTTCAGGATGAAATATGCAATATCAGCGCAAAAAAGTTTTTTTTTACCTTACCTTATTGTTTCTCTGTTCCAAGAAATCCAAGAATCCAAAAAATCCGAGCACAATAACAAAGGGGGCAATCCAATAAGAACAAAAAGGGAGAGAAGAACAATAGGCCAATTGGAGTGGGTCCACAGCAGGAACAACGGCGCAATCCAACGAAAAAAAGCGTAGCCCAATAACAATTCGTCGTCCAGTACTTGGAAGCTAGGCCAATTATTGGCAAGGCACAGAACACTTGTGGAGAACACTTTGTTGTTCCAAAAACAACAAAAACACCATTCAAAATTTTCAAAATTAATTATTTTTTTTCTCAGCACTTATTATTCATAAGTGTCTGATATTTATATGTGTGGTAGATAATAAGTGGGGCTACCACTGTGACCCACTGACCCCTAGGTATGGGGGTTCTAAGTATTTAATTTATAATTTCATTGCTAAACTTCCTGTCATTTTCCATTCTTGGTTTAGTAAACTTGGGTTTCATCCCTAAAAACTCTCAACCAAGGCGAAACTCAGTGAAACCCTTCATTTTCTAGGATTAACTACCCTAAGTAGTAACAATATTATAATATATAACTAATAATTCCCAACATTAAACACATTAATGATTAACTGAGGTAAATGAAGTATAGAATCTCAAAATGTAATATTTTTTTCCTTAGAGCCGTTACATCATGGGTTCTCAACTACGCATGCGCAGTGTGTGTGGGTGTGGTGCGCACACTTAGCATCTGCACCCATACTCCTACCCCTGTTTACCCCAAGCCAAATCCCTAAAAAACTGAATTTTTTCGGGTGGAAGTTTAGCAATGAAATTATAAATTAAATACTTAGAACCCCCATACCTAGGGGTCAGTGGGTCACAGTGGTAGCCCCACTTATTATCTACCACACATATAAATATCAGACACTTATGACTAATAAGTGCTGAGAAAAAAAATAATTAATTTTGAAAATTTTGAAAAAACTCAAACTCCATTTATGCCTGACCCAGAGGGGGTAGGGGGTCATGGGTGGGTTTAGTGAGTGTGGTATAGTAAGGGCTACTTACCTGCCGGGTTTACCGCAAAAATCTCTCTGGGGCCCAAACCCCAAAAAATTTAGGCTTAGCCGGTAAGGTCCTCGAAAACGGTTCCAATTAGCAGATTTCCAATCTTTAAAAGCATGTTTGGGTCCCAGGCATCCGCTCTCTCTTTGCTAATTTTGGATGAAAAAATGTATCACACCTACATGTCACTTCAAGATTACATGTGCAGACGCAATCGCCCGTTTGTGTCCAATGGTAAAGGGGACTGGGACCCCTTGTTAAAGAATGGCCAAATTACAAACTCTGATCTGGTTAGACACATTGGCAACAGTGAAGCTGCGATTGTTACCGACGTATTTGAGGATATGAGCAGCTCACACAATAAAGACCTAGCTTCCTTTTTCGGCCTATCGTCGTTTACAAAAGAGGCAGGACTATTGTGGAGTAGAGCAGAATTGGAGCTAGTGACGGAAAAGAGACAGGCGGATATGATAGCCAAGGGCTTATTTGGCGGTGCCATTCAAACTACAAAGCTGGAAAGCATTGCGAATACAGGCTCTACATTTAATCCGTCCCTTCCACCAAAGCAGCTCCTTTACGCGGACATTTCAATGTCCTATGGCTTCCAACTAATGGGAAAAGTCCCCCATGGTGACATATCCACAATGGAAGAGGCAGAACTCCATAATATTCAGATTAGAGATTTGGACTTGGATGGAGAATGGGGTTATCTATTCTGTGTAGATTTGAATTACGAGTCGGACAGTATACGGGAGTACATTAGCGAATTCCCTTTCCCCCCAGAGCGCAGAAAAGTAAAAGTGGAAGCAATGTCTTCCTGGTAAGCAGAAGGGATAAAGGCTGGCCCTTCTCGATATATAGAGCATGAAAGGGTTCTGAACACAGTCTATCCAAAGTTCCAACAGGTTTACTACTGGAAGTTTTTAATCTGGATGATGAATCACGGAATAAAAGTGACAGCTGTCCACCATGGAATGAAATTTAGAGAGTCTGCGTTGTTCCAATCTTTTGCAGAATACAATGCGACGAGCAGATACTCTTGCGAAAAATGAAAAAGGGAATGAACAACAATTTTATTGGAAAGATGGGGGCAGTGTCGTCAGATTACAACAATTCTAAACTCGTCATCAACTCTGTCGATGCTTTGACAGAAACTGCAAAGGCAGGTTTTCAGGCCTTTGAAATTATAAACGAAGACTGTGCCTTATTTGAGACGAGCAAAGCGTCTACGGCTGACGTCAATGTCCGTCTCGTGGCCCTTGCGATTTTGTCAAACGGCAGACAGCGTCTATACGAGTTTTATTACGATCATTTAAAGCCAAAGTTTGGTGACAAAATTAGCCACTTGTTTAGCCACACAGATTCTATAATTGCAGAAGTAAATGTTCCCAGAGGAGAGTATTTGCAAGGATTAAAGGAACTTTGTCATATTTTTGACTTTTCGAACCTACCCATGTACCATTTTCTATACAACGAATAAAATAAAGGGAAGGCGGGATTTCTAAAACTCGAAGGAGACAACTTCCTCAAATTCGTATTTGTGGGCACCGCCCAGTATTCATTGTTGGCCGACCCTGCCCAATCAGGAAAGAGTGTAATAAAAGCCAGTGGGATTCCCAAAGGGGATGCTAAAGCTTTGAGGCATGAACAATTCAAAAGGGTCCTTAAGGAGAGGAGCCAATCGGAAAGGATCAAAATAAAAAGGATAAAGGTGGAGTTTGATACAATGTTGTTGGTCATCCAATCAGAGCGAGTTGGTATAAGGAATACTAATACTGGGCGTTCCTTTCAAATCACCTATCCTATCCATTTGGGGATAAGCGAATCGGAAACACAGAATGTAAGTTGCTCGAATTAGGCAACACCCTTCACGACGAATCACATAACAGCAAATGTCCATAAGCTCCACACAGAACACTGCGGGCCATAAGCTCCGCATAGAATAGTGCGGGCCATGGTCCCGCATAGCGTAGCGTGGGTCATAAGCCCCGCATAGAATAGTGTGGGTCATAAGCCCCGTATATAGTAGTATGGGCCATAAGCTCCGCATAGAATAGTGTGGGCAATGGGCCCCGCATAGCGTAGCGTGGGTCATAAGCCCCGCATAGAATGGTGTGGGTCATAAGCCCGCATAGAGTAATGTGGGCCACAGTCCCCGCATAGCGTAGTGCGGGACACAGGTCCCGTAGAGTACTGATCGCCATAAGCCCAACATAGAGTAATGCGGGACGCGGCTCCGCGTAGTTGCATAGACCCTATATGAATGGACAACTGGAGCAATCAATAAAAACACGTGTATTCTGATCCAGTCGAATGATGATTCAATTGTTTATGATTAGTCACTGCTTATGATTCATCACCCCCACCTGATGCTTCCTCCTTTTCTGTCATTTTCGATTGTGTCTATTTCCATTTGATCTAGATCAGTGGATCGTAATCTCTTGTCCGTATATTGTCTCACAGCCATTCTCAAAGTCGCACAAAGTTGACCCATCATGAGTAAGCCGATAATAAATAATTAGCTCTTCTGTATAATTATACTGAAATGTACATCAGGTGCCTGTGACTATAACTGGGATTGTACTACCTGCATTCGTGCACTCTGTAGCTACTACGTCACCACGGCGGGTGACTTGTGTGCAATGACTGGGTCTGTCTCTGGTGCGGAATTCGAGGTGGATCCACCCAACGAAGGCTCCTGTGGCTCCTGTGTCCAGTCCCAACCCCGCCAGGGCCAGCAGTGACAGGACGGGGGACATATGAGATTCTCCTCTGGGTCATCGGTGAGTCACACACAAAGGAGGTTGAGGCAGCATTTAAATTGTCTACTTTTATCCCCAGTTGGAATCGCAGTTGTGGTGTGCATTGCGCTCGGAGCCACGTGCGTGTGGAAGAGGCGGACCGTCGTCGTAGTGAATCGGTTCCCAGTGCCACGCCGCCGGCGTCAGAGCGAGGAGTGTATCCCGCTCTCACTCTTCAATGGAAACGAGAGCTTTTAATCCAGGCATTTAAAAGAAGATACTCTGTCGACATACTTACAGTTCCCGTCCACATTATTTAATTTTCATAGAAAGTTGAAAAAATAGAAACTACTAATTCTAGACGTGTACGCAAAGGCTCATATAATATGATTACATAAATTACTTTTTGCCGCCATACCCCTTCATGTGCCGCGTCAGCGTGTCCTTCCTCCTGGTTGAGTACGAACAATTTGGGTACTTGTGTACAGGGCCCTGCAAGTGAACAGTCTCTTGGTGGCGTTCCAAATTCCCCCGCTTCTTGAAGGCAGCTCCACATATTGCACACTTGCGTGGATCATTGTCGCCAGAGCCTACAAACAAGGAACAAATATACAACATTTGTTATTAGAAATCAGAATAAACAATTACCGTTACCATCAGGTGCGGGTGCGGGGCCTAATGCGATCGGAGAAGGCCCTGCGACCGGAGATGGCGGCCCGCCCAATGCCATCGAAGAAGGCCCTGCGACCGGAGATGGCGGCCCGCCCAATGCCACCGAAGAAGGCCCTGCGACCGGAGATGGCGGCCCGCCCAATGCCATCGAAGAAGGCCCTGCGACCGGAGATGGCGGCCCGCCCAATGCCATCGAAGAAGGCCCTGTGATAGGGGACAAGGGCCCATTTATTTCTGTAAGTACAGAAATAATGTATTAATTAATGCAAAATTGAAGCATTATTAAAGCTTATGTTGTTACCATCAGCAGGATCTTGGTCAAGCTCCATCTCTATGGACTCGGACGAAGTCGAGTATCTCCCACCCCTGGGCAGGAAGAAAGGTGTCGCTGGGACCACATGGACCGTCGTTGACCTTCTAGCCTCTTCTCCATTATCATCTCGTGCCCGACGCGGGACGGACAATGCGGTGAACATAAGCTGTTGAACTTCCTCTTCTACAGTAAACTCCACCCCGTAGACGCCTCGCCAGTACTGCATTATCAGCTCCTCGCATTGAATAGCCGTGTCCCGGACATATGCGTATCTAGAAATGAATCAATTTAAATATAATGTACATTGGCGGCGGCGCGTGGACATGCGATACGGAGTACTGGCGTAGGGTTGAATTTTAATATTTTCAAAACTCACCTGTCTGGGTACTCCTCACCCCAATCCACCCGATATGAGATACCGCCATCAGCCTCATCCCGGTGTCCGAGGATGGCACGGACCACATACACTGGATCATCGTCATTGCCAACAAGATCGATGACAGGTGGCTGGATATCGGCAATATCAATCAGGGGTAGAACAACGTCAGCAATGTCGATGACAGGTGGGACCACGGCCTCGACTCCCGCTTGACCCACATCTCCATTGGCGTTATTAACATTCGCCGCGGCTCGTCCTCGATACTGAAGCCGCTCTATATCCAAGTCTAGTGGCGGAAATACATACACTGGATTCCCCCCGCGCTCTTGATCCCTAATAATAATAATAATCAGCATAATATAAACTACGTTTTATAAAAGTCAAATAAACCCTCAACTCGCATCACATTGTATCTAAGACATCCACAAACTCACCCTGCGCAAACCGCCAGCCATTTGATCTAGGTGCTCACCAATTTCACCAACAAGAATCACAAAAAAAAGGAACTCAACAAGTGCAAATCCACTCGAATAAAAAAAATCCTACGCACCCTCGCTTCCACTGAATATAACAAATTAACCCACACCAAGAAAAACATGCACTATATCCACACAACTCAACCCCCATCACAAACAACAAATAAAACCAATCTACCTTTCAAAAGATCCCGACAGAGAGCTCCCCATGACTCTAAACAACACAACCAACGACGCTCCCATCCACCACTACACCTTTTTTAATTTATTCATCACAACATAAGAGTGCACATCTTACACTAGCTGTAAGTGATTACACATTTTCCAAAATTTGTTAATTCAAATTAATGCCTTTCAGGTTGTTCACCAAGTATTTCAATTTTTGGAGTTGAGGGACGTAAAGAACTGTCGACAGGTCAATCACTCATGGAAGCTGGAAGGAACACGTATACTAAGGAAAGCTCATAAACCAATTCTGTTGACCCGCCGTGCTGCAGAATTTGTAGCGTCAGTGGAAAAAGCGGAAACGGAGTTTCCGTATTCCCGATTCATTATCGTTATCATTACCCCCGACTCAAAGCACACCTTAAGCCGTTTAAGAATTACATCGAAGAACTTACTCTTGTTCTGAACAAGAGAGGCGGAGTTTCTTATCACAGGGATTTCCCACTTAGCAAAGTAATCAACTTGATTCAAGCCACACCAAATTTAGAGAAACTAGAACTTGTCGGCTTTACAATTCCACACGGACCAACGGAATTACAGTGTAATGAATTCACAATTCCATCTTTGAAAAATATTATCATTCGTCTTGAGCAAATGCGATTCCCTGAGAATGAAGCAAAATGGACGGAGCATGCTCAAGCAACATTACAGCGCCTTTTCAACATAGCTCCGGGGCTCACAACATTAGAGTTGAATACAACATTCGTCTCCAAACTGGATCTTCAGGCAATCTGCCCTATAGTTACCCGGATCCATACTCTTATGAATTTGAATTGCAAATGCTTACTTTCAGACTCACACCTAGAAATTCTGACTGCATCAGCTTTCAAATTGGCATCTCTAAAGTTGGTACTTGCAGTAGAAAACTATGGACTCATCAGATCTGTTTTGGCAGAGCAAGCAGAACTTCTGGAGAAATTGGTCCTTCAACTTGAGACCGTAAGACCACAAATCCTTGTGGTTCCGTTATTAGGTTTTCATTTCCGATGCATCGCTCTGGTAATGAATTTCCAGTTCTACAGAATCTTTCCGTGTCATATGACGTCTTGGCATTGTACTTTACTCATAACATCCCAATGCCAACCCTCCAGTCGCTCACATGTGACTTTTCAAAACACATACCGACGAAAGAAATACACTTCCTGGATAAGACGTTTCCTTCACTGAAGCGTATTGGAGTCCTTAATGACAATGTCCACACGAACGGGCTTTTGGGAATAATCAGTGTTGTAGCGCCAGAACTCATCCTCGGATCTGTCTTATCTGTCTGATCTGAGTTCCGGCCTACAGCCCAAGTTCGTGATGCTAAGGGGGCATGGACTTGCCCCGTTGACCTCCTAACCCCTTTAGTCAGACAAGGCGAACAGCGGGGTTTTCCGCGTCCTTATGTGCAGTACTTACTAATTGAATTAAGGTTTTAATTGATTAAATAACTTACAACCAATGAGACTTGACGTATTTGGATTTTGTTGGTTTTATTTCCCTTAATTCCAGACTCCCAATTACAGCTTCCGATCTCCTTAGTTATAC
This sequence comes from Pseudachorutes palmiensis, assembly GCA_009869845.1. Classification (NCBI taxonomy): domain Eukaryota; kingdom Metazoa; phylum Arthropoda; class Collembola; order Poduromorpha; family Neanuridae; genus Pseudachorutes; species Pseudachorutes palmiensis. The sequence goes on along the minus strand of VNWY01001532.1, from coordinate 2,306 downwards.
GGTCTTAAGTCCTCTACTGCTAGCGCTTACTGCTTCCTCTGATTTCTCCTAAAAGGCTCCTTCCTGCTCTTTAGCTCCTGACAGACTTACTTGTGTAATTGTTAATTTCCCCTTTTATAAACTTAAGTTAACCTCTCCTAAAACTTGCCTGGAAACAGGTTGAATTGTTCATTTTCTTGTTTTTCTTAATCAATGCTGAGTTATTAGTCAGCTTCTATTCTAATTAATCAATAATTGCCCTTTTCAATCCAGGGCGTTACATCCCCCACAACTTAAATTAGCACTGCCCTCAGTGAGACTACTAAAATAACTAAAATAAATCTATTACAGAAATGAGCCAACAGTTAAATCTTGTTTTCTACTTGTTCGTTGTTTCCTCTGTTGTCTTTTCACACTAAAAAGGATGGAATGATCGGGGTTTTCCAAAACACCTGAAGCCAGCTGAGAACAATTTTTCTGGGGATGAAACCCCTATTTATTTAGCAATCAAATGACCGAATGTTTGTGCTGATTGTAGCCAATGGAGGAATTACGGGCAGGATCAAGTCTCTGCAGTGACTTTGATCTGCTTGAGAGAGAGTAAGAAAAGGAAGTGAAGATAAAGACTGGGCCGATCACTCACATTTATAGGCATTGAAAAGGGAAGTTGGGAGGAATAATTGACTGTGTCTCTGTCATATTTACATTGGATAAGGTCAAACACGACCAACAACCAGCAGAAAGGAGATTGAGGAATGTCATGGCCAACACGGGGAGTTTCTCAGGCTCCCTGTGATAAACCAATGGCAAACCCCCTGCCAATATCGTCAAGTCGCAAGTGAGGGTGTACACAAACGCACACTCATAACGCCAAATTGGGAATGTCATGGCCAACACGGGGAGTTTCTCAGGCTCCCTGTGATAAACCAATGGCAAACCCCCTGCCAATATCGTCAAGTCGCAAGTGAGGGTGTACACAAACGCACACTCACCTGGCCTTGACTCACTCCCATGCTCTACTTGGTGTGGTGGTTAACTCTTCCCCTTTGAGACAATCAAAGGAAATAGGGAGGAAAATCTTTAGCCATAAAAAATGTGAGCGGTCGGTCACCGTAATCTGGAAAGGCGACCGGCCAATTAGCATATAAAAAGTTGGGCCGGTGCAATTTGGCTGAAAATTGGCATGCATAATGCCAGAGGTCATAAGAACCCAGAAATATTAATTCCAGCCTTACATGCTAATTGGCCGGTCGCCTTTTCCCATGCACTTTGCATGGGAAACACTACTTCCAATAATTCGTGTGATACTCATTTACTGGACGATCAGTTTGCTGCGCAAAGATTTTAATGACCGTGCGTACCTTTTGTTCCATTTGAGGCTTCTCAGGAGATTCCTGTAGCCCTTGTGCGCTTGGGGGTGCCACCAGTCGGATTTTAGCCCGAGGGAATAAAACTGTATAAACTGAATAACTGAATAAACTTCTTCTTCCAGCACTCCTTTACCATGATGATTGGTTGTTCGGACGATTCTGACAATGACTAGCGCACTAGGCACTAGGCTAGGCACAAATGACTAAAAGTTGCTGGAGATTTCCTCTTTTGAAAAGAAAGTCGCGGGCATTCTTTAAGTGTCCCACTCAGTTTATTAAACATTAAACATTAAATACCGTAAAGCTACTAATAAATGGTGGTCCTATTAAGCTCCGGGTCTCTAATAAAAAATCCTAATTTCACACGAACGGTTACCCAGACCGACACCATTTTCATCATGGTAATAGGTCAGGTCAGTAGGACCCTTTGCAAACAAAATTGGCTTCCGAGGTGGAATACTTTAAGAATTGCCTTTGTATAAAATGTAACCTTGATGATACTTCTGATGGGAATACTTCTGATGGGGATACTTCTGATGTAGATACTTCTGATGGGGATACTTCTGATGGGGATACTTCTGATGGGGATACTTCTAAAGGGGATACTTCTGATGGGGATACTTTAATGGGGATACTTCTGATGGGGATACTTCTGAAGGGGATACTTCTGAAGGGGATACTTCTGATGGGGATACTTTGGTGGGGATATTTCTGAAGGGGATACTTTGGTGGGGATACTTTGATGGGGATACTCTAATGGGGATACCTCAATGGGGATATATAGAAAAAAATAAACGCCGGTCTCTATTAAGCGCCGGGTCTCCAATAAACGCAGGAGGTCGAAGGATAGGCGAATAAACGTTGAATAAGTATAAATTATATGGTTCTGAATTAGTACGGTTGCTTAAAGAATTGAATAATCCCGTCACATTATTCCAAATAATGGTTCTGTTTTAA
>VNWY01001531.1:0-14191 GCA_009869845.1 Pseudachorutes palmiensis | reverse complement strand
ACACAGACACAATGAATGAATGTGGAGGTTATTTTCTGGCGGTTTAAAATTCAAAAGAATTTTTTCCCGCTGATGGGGGTAAGATGAGATAACTTTTGAGAGAATCGAGCCAATTAAATTGAGCAGGTTCACCACGCATGTGCAGAGAAATCGGTCAATTACAAGGGAAAGAAGCTGACCTTAGACTGGTCACTTAAAAAGAACCAAGGAATCCTAATTAACAATCAAAATCCCACAGTTAAAATGTGCGACCACTCCACGGTTTACTCCCCAAATCCAAATCTAATTCCTAATTTCAATCCAATAAGAGGCAAAGTGGATGAACTACGACTAATACACGCTGTAAAAAACACTACTGCTGGACAACGGTGTGTGAATTGGTGGGTCGCATCGAGGATGACATAGCGACAAGAGCCGCAGCAGCTTGCGACACTGCAGAGTCCCTGTCACTCTGGCCAAAACCATCCTTCCCAGAATCCCTACTGAATCCTTTGCCCTTCGTCTCTTCCGGAACATCATGGAAGAACCCCTCTTGACTCGTACACTCTCGAATGGTCACCGTGAGCAGATCCACAGTCACTTCTGTGATGACAATTTGATCAGCCAGAGGCTGCTTACTCCTCCAGTATTCTGCTGGTGGAGCATTGTTATTAAAGTCTCCTTCATCGTCCAAATCCAACAGTTCCTCTTCTTCTTCTTCCTCTTCATATTTTACGGGGATTCCCTTTCTCCGTGGTCGGTCTGAATCCTCATGCACATTCACATTCGGATTTACATCTCGGGATATGCGGAGGAGAGCTTCGTCGTACGACTTTCGTTGCGGCCCTTGTGGCGGTGGCAATTCATTCTTGAATGAAGCTACAGGGTGGCTCTGGCTTCGAGAGATTTTAGTCGGAGGGCTCATACTGCTAATCGAAACTCGCTGAGGTGACATGCTTGTAGAGTGGGACACTGGACTGGATTTCGGAGTTGTCGTTATCGTCACTCCGATTTTCCCAGCGTCTCTGGAATGAAAGATATGGTCATTTATTTAAAAATAAAAAATAAAATAAATACACTAACTGGATAACTTCTGCTTTTCGTTTTAATGTTTCCTTCTTTGGACTTTTCGGTGGTCGACCTCTGCCTCGATGTTGAGGTTCTTCAACCTCTTCTGGAGCAGAAGATTCCTCACTACTGTCTGGCTCTGGTGACCTTGACTTTTGATTCTCGTGTCTGCTCCCTCTTGACTGCAAGTCGTGGAATGTTGATTAATTTAATCACTAGACTAAATGTAGATTAATTTTACCTGTTTACGGTCACCTTGCTTGTCCTTCTTGGGCTTTGGACCTCTCTTCGATGGACTCGTGTCCTTCTGGCTAAGTTGAAACTCAAAGGCTTCAATCAACCTTGAGTCCAAAATGTTTTCTTCCGGCTCCCAAGTGTTGTGGCTATAATCAATTAACTTGTTCATTTTGAATTCAATTCAAAGAATTGTAACAATTTGACTTACGATGGACCCCATCCTTTCCATTTGACAAAGTATTGAACACGACCCTGTAAAAAAAACAAAAATATTTAATTAAATATTATATATAATATTATATATATTATATATATTATATATATTATATTAATATTATATAAATTAAAATATTTAAAAATATTTAAGGTTCCCAGACCTTTGGCTATGAGTTGATTAATTAATTACCTTTCGAACTCGTTTGTGTTCAATTTTCTCTGCAGCAAAGACTCTGTCCCCAAGTTGGGACAATTCCATCCTGTCCTCATCGGACGTTGACTGCAATATCAAATTATGTCAACACAATATGTTAATTTAATAAATTCCTTACCATTTTTTATTATGTTTTGTACAGGTTGGAAGGTAGCTGTATAGTTTTACATTTGACTTTTAAACGTCCTTCCTTGTGCAGTGGGTTACGACCTGCAATTAAATACTTGCAGTGTAGTGTAGATCTTGGATGAATTGGAATGATTTTGTTGGGTATATCATCGGGTTATATCGGGGATCCATCCCCCTTCATCTTTGGAAATACCGAAAAGCCTTTGAAGGAATTCATTCCGAACCAGGGAACAATAGGGGCTGGGTGTACTCCGGAATTCATCGCATGCTGATGAATACTCCTGGATCCTTTCCATCGTCCTGGCTGGAACTCAAATCATTATAAATCTCTGTCGTGTCTCCAGCATCACAGGCATGTGGTGGTCGTCCAATGACATTGATTTTCTACGTGAAAAACAAATTAAATTGATGAATACTTTCTGATTGCTGGTCGTTGGCATCAGAATGAAAGGATAACTTTTCCTTCGATGAAATTATCTTCTCCTTTAGATAATTGGCTTTGGCTCGGGTTCACGACAAGGTTAATAAAAACCTGGCGCTCAGATCCTTCTGAAAGAAACCAATGGGAGGTTAAAGTCACCTTTAATTGAACTTGTCCATCCACCCACTGGACCAATGGGCCAAGAAGGCGAGCTGACAGAGGTTATAAATAAGAGTAGACGATGCTGGAGCCCTTCCAGACGAAGTTCCAGTTCCAGTCTCTACACTTCAATCCAGAATCATGGGTAAGCGGCTATTAATTCTCCAGTGTCTCTTCATTCCTTGCTCTTGCCCTATTCCATTCTAAAATTAATTACGTGTTCCAATTTTCCAGCTTTCGAGACAGGACTCTGGACGTTGAGTGTAGCACTGTTGGTAGCTCTGGTGTCACTTGTGGGTCCCGGAAGTGGGGTTGAATACGGCGTGTCCTACTACGCTCCACCACCACCAGCGTACACACCGCAGCAGCCATACTACGAAAAACCAAGTTACTACGAGACATACGACACTCAAGTTGATGTAAGTGACCTCAAGGTCATACTCAAAGGTCATTGGACTCACTTGTTGTTTTGATTTGTCAGTACCGTGAAGCCAATGCGAGTAGACGGTGTGGGATTCTGCCTGCAGTTCATCGCAACGAGTATGGATACGAACGAGAACGTCTGGCCTTTGGCGAGTACCCTTGGCTCGTGGCTGTTCTGGACAATTACCAAGTCTACCTGGCAGCTGGAGGAATCATATCACCAAAGTAAGTAATCAATCAATAAATTAAGATAAAATCATTCTTACTCAAAATCCGGTGCTTATTGTGCCTTTTTTTTGTCAGGCACATTTTGACCTCTGCCAAGGCCATCCAAGGGAAGAGTGAATCTGACCTCGTGGTGTAGGATTGGTGAATACGACCTCCTTTCTGACCACAATTACCTGGAGACTTACAAAAACTACGAAATCGCTGTCAAGAAAGTCCACAATTATTTCTCAGGTAAGGTCAACGCCAAGGTCAATTAACTACAAACATGTGTCAAATGCCCCAAACACAAATCCAAATCCGCCTTTTCTTTTATAGTTTCTTCATCGCCTGCAGCAGCGTCACCCTACGGTGGTTACCAGCAGCAGCCTGCGCCTGCGTACGAGCAGTACAACTACGACGTGGCCATTCTGGAACTGTACGAGGACATTGACTTTGACCTCTACCCTCAAGCTGAGCCCGTCTGCCTGCCCGATTACTACCCGAGGTCAAAGACGTACTACGAGGAGAAGACTTATGCAACCACCTACGACTACTACGGGAAACAACAGCAGCAGGAAGTCCCTTCAAACGAACAACAGGGACAAAAGACTCAGATTGGAGTCAATGCTGACCTCCAGTGTTGGGTGGCTGGATGGAGACAGTCACCAATTGAAAAAATATCCGTAAGTTAAAGGCACATCATCAAATTCATTAACTCCATTGTTCATTCGTTGTTTTTTAATTTCAGTACGAACAGGAGCAGGAACAGCAGCAGCAACAGGGTTATGGTGGCTACTCGTATTACAAACCAACAACTTACTACGACTACTACGAGAAGAGCCAAACACCGAGGAAGGCAAAGGTCACCAAGATCTACGAGTACGAGACCTACGCTCCACCAGCTTATGGATCAAAACCAGCATACGGATATGGATATGAGAAACCATACAAGACTGAAAACTGGGAAGCAGACTACTACTATGACGCATGTCATGTAAGTCACAAAACAATTCAACTTTCAAATAGTTTCCAACTTTTTTTTTAGTTTTTATTCTGATCCGTTCATGATTTTTCAATAATTCCTAAAATTATTTTTTCTATTTTAGGCTGACCAAGGTGCTCCAATCTTCTGTCTGGTGTCCGGCAAGTACGAGCAGCAGTATGAAAAGTACTACACACCTCCACCCTACCAACCAGAGTACAAGCCAGCGTATCAGCCCGAATACAAGCCAGCTTACCAGCCCGAATACAAGCCAGCGTATCAGCCCGAGTACAAGCCAGCGTATCAGCCCGAGTACAAGCCAGCTTACCAGCCCGAATACAAGCCAGCGTACCAGCCCGAGTACAAGCCTTCATACCAACCCGAGTACAAGCCCGAATACCAGTCGAGCTATCAGCCTCGGTACAAGCGTGGAGCTGGAGATTACTACCAGCAGGCTCAACCTTCTTATCAGAAGCCATCGTACCAGGCTCCACCACCAGCGTACCAGCCACCGCCAACTTACCAAGCTCCACCTCCAGCGTACCAGCCACCTCAACCAGCTTATCAATCTCCACCAACTTACCAACCGCCAACCCCCTCTTACCAGACTCCACCTCCAGCGTATCAACCAACATACCAGGCTCCACCAGCATACCAACCAACGTATCAGCCACCTCCGTACAAGTTCCCGACGATCCCTGCTGAGTACCCTGTTGAAGACTACCGCCGTGCTGTTGTTGTTGGGGTTGTTTCTTACGGTACTGAATGCACCTACACTCCTTACACGGAGACCAAGAAGATCAGCGTGACTCCCGTAAAGGATATTTTAGACTGGATTCTGACTGTTGTTCTTGGGAAATATTAATCTATCCAAATGTTATTATGAATTAAATTAGAGTTTTGTTGTTTTGTTGAATTCTGGTGTTCCTTTCACTTCCTTTGCAGAATACTTGTTTGCCTTGCCGTTGAGCATTTGGCTTGAGGACTGGATTAATTAGGGCATTCGCCATTCATGGGCGGGGCACTTGGACCTTATCCCTAAGGAATTAAGCCATAAATTGATTCTTGCACATTTGGCAAATTGCAGTGTGTCAATTTCCCTTTCAATTAATGAGAGCTAAATAATGGCCATCGAATGGGGAATCGGAATCTATTTGTGTTTTGTGATTGGACGAAGGAGCATGGTGGTTTCCACTGGGTCATCCCAGGTCAAGTAAAAGTTCATGGCATTCCTAACCACCTCGATCGCTGCATTCGGTGCTTCTTTGTCAAGTAAAAGTTCATGGCATTCCTAACCACCTCGATCGCCGCATTCGGTGCTTCTTTGATCCTCTTGTCATCAATTCTGCCACCAAGGAGGCCAATTCCAAGGAGTCGTAAGTGACAGAGTCCTTTTGAAGCCATGTTTTGAGATCATTTCATTTGGACACGGCGTGCGTCATCCCTAATCAAACGCGACAAAAAGCCGTCGAGTGAGATTGAATGATTGGTTGTTGAGTAGGTCAAATTTGCATCTTAAGAAGAGAGTATTTGATCCTATTGGATTCAAAGATGAGAGAGTTCCGAGTGTTTGCTGTCATCGGGTATTGACAGAAGAAGATCAATCACTTGTAATTGTTGGAAACCGGTTGGAATTAAGGACCACAACCTGAGAAGGATTCATTGCAAAAAACTCCATTTGGGGTGAATTCACTTGGACTTGGCAGTTGACATTATTCCCAAAGAATCCAAAGAATCCAAGGCACTAACGATTTATTTGGATAAAGTGCTTTTATGGCAAAAGGAACAGAGCCAAATCCAATGTTGATTTTTCACCATCTGCCAATTTATGGGAATCAAATTAAAATAAATAAACCATCAAAATGGAGTCCCGGATACTCCAAAAATAACAACTTTGCAACAGTTGCGAACAGACGGGGACGGAGTTGTTTTTATTTCAATCGAAAAACTAACAATAAATTAAAGTTAACTTTGGACATTCGATGGGTTTTGTATTTCTGATTCTGTTCACTTGAAGCTTGTCTTTTGTTTCCAGTAATCTTTGTAAATGGTGTTGATGAAAGTGTCCATTTCAACTGTCCTGATTTGGACTTCAATCTGCCTCTGGTAAGGACCAATGAGACTCGTGTGGAGTGACTGGTAGGACTCGTCCTTTGGGAATCGAATGTAGTCTTTGAACCCTCCACCGATCACTGGGAAAATGTCATGGAGGATCTCCACTGACTCATAACACTCTTCAACCCTCTCCACAATCACACGGAAACCAAAAATGTCCCTCACTCCTTCAATCCCAACATTCTTCCGCTCCACTTTCTGCCAGATTGAGAACGGAGACTTTTCCCTTCCAATGATTCTGAAGTTCTGGAGGCCATTGGAACTCAGGGTCTTTCTCAAATTCTCCAGAATGAGGTGGAGTGTTGGTTCTCCAGGGAGGTGGAAGGTCTCGTTCACTTTTGAAATTATCCAGTTCCTTTCCTCCGGGTGGAGAATGTGGAATGAAACATCCTCCAGTCGGTCCTTTAGTTCAATCAGTCCAAGTTCAGACGCAAGGGAAGTGTAATTCTGAAGGGTTTCGTTTGCAATGTACTTGGCATTGGAACTACTTGAGGAACCGGAAGTGACAAAGTTCTCCAGCACTTGGAGTCTTTGGGGCAATTCTGCAGCAGTCTTGAACGTTGGAACAACGCGACAGCGTCTGACACTCATTTTCCAATACCTTTTCCACTGTCTTTTCTATGTTGTAATGTGATAGATTGTGATTGAAGTTGCATTGTGTCCAGCGTCTTTTAAATCCTTTTGTTTATTCGTTTGTAATTTCTCTGAGAAGAAGAAAGAGTCCATTCATCGGAAAGGAATTGGCTATGGTCACTTTTGTTTTTGATTATTTGATTTGGCGAGACAAAAGAAGATTTTATTACTCCAATTACTCAACTTTCTTCGCCTCCGTTCCATTCATTTGAGTTTTATTTTGTAAATAGATTGGAAAATGGATTTGTTTTAGACGCAAAAGGAAATGCGATTGATTTGAAGATGTAATTTTGAGATTTAGAATTTAAGCGAAGCCACCCCCTTGATTTGTGGCTTTCCTTGATGCTGTTTCATCCCTTGATGGTGGTGAAATCTAAGCCTCGGGATGTGCAAAATCCATTCCTCATCTTTCAGCATTCTACCTCCAAACCAAATGAATTTGCACTACACTTTGAGGCTTTGACAGACAAAGATCAGAAGATTCTCTTTGCAATATTTCACAATTGGCATAATTTAGAGAATCCATTTAGCATGAGTGCTCTGTGATTTCTACAAAGTGCAAAGTATGCCTTTTGGCTCCCATTTAAAAGAATCAATCTGAAATCAAACAATTTAAACAAACAACTGGATTCTGGAAAACCCATTTCACACCATTGTGTCTCAAAAACAATTAAATGAGGAAGATGGAAATCAAATTCAGAACAGAGCTTACGCTTCTCTTCCTTGCAACAATCACCCGTAAGATCGAAACAAAACTCAAAATTACCATAATTTGTGTTTTTCAAGTTTAAATTTCTAATAAGGAATTGTTTTGTGCGCCTGCGTGTTGTCACTTTATTATAAATCCTTATAAGAGCCAGTATGGTTTTCTTTATATTAATTTCCTTGTGACCTGGATATGAAGCGGCACTCGAAACGTGTTTGATTGTGATCACTGGCTCTCTTCGTCATAATTTGTATGTAAAGGGAACTCGATAAAAATCCTTAAGTAATCAAGCGACGTTCAAATTAAGCAAAGAGAGACTGATGGATGGGCACATTCATTTCAATTCAAATCACGACACTCACGCCAGACTTTGGAATTTAAATCCCTTTTGAATCCTCCATTGTTCCACTTATTCCCATTCCATTCCCTTTCATTTGTCCATTGGATTTCATCCACTTTTCAAGTAATTTTGACCTTTGAGGAAGTGACGCTTCACTCACTGACTTTGCTCAGTTGTTTGAACTTTGTGGTGATAATACGCTAATTAGCACTTGTGCAACTTCAATTCCTTCCTCCACTCTTCAGCATTCCATTAAAACACAGACAAGTTGACAAAAAACTTGTTCATCATTACCAAATAAAATACAAGATTTTGCACAAAAGTTTTTTAGTTGAACCTTCCAAAAGGTAATTGAATCCCACCCACTGCCAAATTGCAAAAGAAAGAACAATGCACTCAAATGAGGTTGTTTTTAGAATCCATTTTCTCATTGTCATTCAAATCCAAATCCCTTACAATTAGAATGTGACACTGACACAGTCCATGTCCGTGTCATACTACTTACTAGTGTCATGTCCAAAGAGAAATTACGAGGATTAGAAAGCCAATGTCAACTTATGAGTGCTGGATCTGTCCAATCAGAATCCACCTTTCCTTTGTCATCCTCTCGAGGTCATTGACATGGGACACAAATGGGTCTACAACTACCTCCCATGTCCCAATTAAACAGGAAATTCAGTTCATTAAGGAAAAAGTAAAAGAGGGAATTCGGGTAACAAATTCCAATTAATTTTGCTCCACTTCCTTCCCATTTTGTTCCATTTCTGAATGTTGTTTAATTGATTTTACGACTGCGCAGGTGCATAATTTCGGCAGAAGTTCAAAGGAAAAGTTAAATTTGATTAATTGCTTATGGTAGCCAAAGTACGTGACTTGGACGGAAGTCAGAGGACGTGCTCTGCCTGCAGATTCCATCAAAACGGGCGTCTGGCGTAGAGTGATTAGTGATTGGGGTTAATTCTTACGTGTGATAATTCTAATGGCCAACCATAACAATTACATTTATGACTCAAAATGTTATTCAATTAATTCATTGCATTTCAGTTCGAGCATTGGGGGAAACCAACCACGCATGTCCACGCACTTGCTCAAAAATAAGTGAACCCGTTTGCGGTAAAAAATAAAAATAAAAATCAGACATTCATACTTAAAACAAAGTAAAATTACATTTAATATGAAATGCAGGTAGCGATGGAATTCTTTATTCAAATGTTTGCGACATGCAGAGGAGGACTTGTGGATCAGGCAAGTGGAAATTAATTTTTAAATGATTCCTGAATCCTTTTTGTATTGTGAACCCCCTGCCAATATTACTGAATCAGAGAGGCATTGGTGCGTGTCCAAATGGTAATGAAATGTTCCCTTGTCTTGCGTAAATGAAGTGGAAAAACATCTTTTTTGTTTAAAAAGTAGAGCAGACTTTACATATTTTGTTGTTTGACCTCCAGGGATTGGTCCAGTGAGCATGGACACTTGCACTCAACTCAAAGGGTCAAAGTGTGAACACAAATGCAACACTGAATATGACGCAGTCTGTGGTCAGTCTCTACAGAATCATCTACTATCACATATTGGATTCTTAATTAATTAATTGAAATGGCAGGCTCTGATGGCCACACGTACCTCAATAGGTGCATCCTTCAAGTAGAAACTTGCCTGTGAGTTCAATTCAATAAGATTTCCAATAAGATTTCCACATTAATTGATTATTTCTTAATTTCTTTGTTGTAGACGTGGAATTAGTGAAGCTACGATGGGCCCTTGCATGAATTCGACTGCGTCTAGAGAAAACTGTCCAGTGTCATGTAAATTTGCACCCAAGGATGGACCGATTTGTGGCAGTGATGGAAATGTGTAAGGAACAAAAGAATTTGGATTTGGTTTGATTTGATTTGATTGTTTTGATTGAAGGTACAAGTCCACTTGTGACATGAAATACAAGACATGTGGGTAAGTTTGTATGTTTGTAAAATGCATTAAAATGCACCGTTGAATTGATGATTGATGGATTGTATTTTGTATTTGTTTTTGCATTTCCTGAATTACTTTCTTTGGTTGTAATTTTATGATGGGATTGGAAAACAAAGGGAAAAAACAAAAGGGAAGTGTGTCAGTGCAGCATGAAATGTGTAGCATGTTTGCCAAATTGAATTGTGTCATAACGGAGACTGGGAGATTGGATTTGCATATGGCCATTCTCATTGGTTGTTTTTTATTTATTTAGTCAGGGGGTAGTTCGGACTTCGTTGAAACGGTGTCAGACCACACGGCACTGCGGTGAATCCTGCTGGCGGATTTCTAAACCAACTTGTGGCTCTGATAGGAAACTATATCACAATGGATGTGCCATGAAAATGAAAAACTGCGGGTGAGGAATCAATCCATTAGCCTTCCTTGACCTTTACAACTGTAATCTACACATGCGCATGAGCACTGGAAGCATCCGTGGTTAACCATTTTATAACTCCGTTAGTTTGTAGGGGTTGTTTTGTAGGTCAAAGGATCAACTGATTGGCCTTGGTGTAAAAGGGAATGAACCCTTTGGAGTTAATTGAACCGAGTGAGAGAGTTAATTGGAGCTTATCCTTTAAACCACTCCAGAATGGATGCTTGTGGTTGAAATCAATTAACCAATCAAACGCACTCAACTTTAACTTTTTAATTTCTTATTTCAGGAAGCACGTGTACGAAGTTCCAATGTCGTTTTGTGTTAGAGAACGTCGTGCCGAGATGGGCTGTCCAAAGTCCTTTACTTGTGAGAATGAACCAGTTTCATTTACATGCGGGAGTGATGGGAACATTTACAATTCACTCTGCGAACTAAAGAAAATAAACTGCGGGTGAGTCATAAATGGAGTTGACCAATGACAGCCAAGTCTCGTTTATTATTTAGGTTTAACTCGTAAAATAGTTTACAACTTTCCCATGTTTTCTTCTCTCTAAGATATTAACGGGATTTCCCACAAGTACCTTTGCCAGGGCGGAACAATAATTCACGGAAATGGATGAAATGGATTTTTATTTTTATTTTTACAGACCGTCGCGCTATCACGTGACAGCTGAGCCAATGAGCAAATGCATTGCAAAGGCAGAGCGTTGCAAAGTCATTCGATGCGGAGACAGTCTACGACCCTGTCTGTGGAAACGACGACATTACTTACACCAACTGGTGCCAACTGCAACTAGCTACTTGTCGGTCAGTGCGCATGCTCCCTTATCAAGATATTAACACCAATTAAAAGAGATTCGAGTTCTGTTCATTAGGGATGAACAAGGGAATCCTCACTTCCGCATGCGTGCAAAAAGGCATTAAAACCTTCCACGCATTAACACCTCCTCCCTCTTCCTTTAATCCGATACATCCTACACTCAACGGTGAAGAATTCACACACCTTTGCCAAAATACAAAACAATCAAATTCTGCAAAAGTGGAAAAGTGCCAAAAGTACCTTCATTGTGTCTGTTTTTGCAGGAAAGGAATCCAGATGGCCCATTGGGGAGCTTGTACTAATCTGTCTGTGACAGAGTCCTGCATGCAGGTAGAGTGTCCTGATGACCCCTCGGGTGAGGTCGTCTGTGGCTCAGATGGGAACGTGTACAAGTAAGATTAAGATTGATGTTGAGGAGATGCGTGTTTGAATCCGTGTCAATTGTTTGTTAATTGTTGTTGATAGGTCAGAGTGTGACATGAAGAGAGAGACATGTGGTCAGAAGGTAGTTTCAGTCTCCCTGGACAGATGCCAAACAACTAAGTATTGCAAAGCACAGTGCGAGAGTCGTCGTGAATTCGTTTGTGGGTCAGACATCAAATTCTACAGGAATGAATGTGAAATGAAAAACTTGAATTGCGGGTATGGGTTTCATCTCATCTTATGCAAATTCTAATTAAAATCAAAAGAATCTTTGATTACATACTTTAATACTTTCTCTCCTCCATTTTAAACTAATAGGAAGCACATGTACGTGATTCCAATGAAGCGTTGCCTCGCTGCCTTTCAGTTCCGAGGTTGTTCCAAAATGTGTCCAATGGAGTACGATCCAGTCTGTGGGAGTGATGACAAAACATACTCAAACTCTTGCTTCTTAGACATTGAAAACTGCAGATCTCGATCACTCGTGAGTCTTGCACATGCGCAATATAGAATATGCAATGTATAATAAAAGTCTATAATTGTTTTATTCCAGGTGACAAAGAAGCATCACGGGAAATGTGGTTCTCCTTCCCTTGAATCCAAGAATTATCTTTACAGATGAATTTGTTATTCTGTCTTCCCTCCAACCTTGGATTTGTTTTGTTTATTGTTGACTGAAGAAGATGCTTTGTTGACTCTGGTGTAAATGTCTGTTGATTTGTATAAATTATGACCTCATAATTACATTATTTATTTAATTATTAACAATAATTCCCACACATTTGAGTATTAAACACAATAATTACAAATAAAAGTTTACTTTTTCTGTTCACTTTTGAATTTCTGAGGCAACATGAACTTATTAGGGTCAAAGGATCCTTTGTCAAAGGGTCCTTTGTCAAAGGCTTGAGGGTAGGGGGAATGGGGTTGACCGAGTTGCGTAGTTGAGCAGGTATGATCGTATTTTACTTTCTTCAAATCCGATGGTTCAATCCAATACTGCCTCGGACTCTCATCAACCATCTTGTCCCGCACCTACAATCAATTTAATTAAAATTAAAATTAATTAAAATTAATTAAAATTGGAATTACATTTTCCACTTCTTCCAAAACCCTCAGGATATTCAATCCTCCGAGTTTCTCCAAATCGGAATCAGTCCAACGTCCAGTTTCAATCAATGCTGCAAACAAGTTTGGAAACTTGGAAACATCTTCCAATCCTTCTGCAACTCTACACATCCATTCAATCAATTAAGAATCCTAGAATCAATTATTTAAAACTTACGTTTCTTCACTGTCAAAGTCACTCCCTATCCCTACATTGTCAATCGTTGTTCGATTCCTCAGGTATTCCAGATGCTCTTATAAACAAATCAAAATTATAAACTACAAGACTCCATTGGGTGTATTACCAATAACGTTTTGTATGGTTGCTGTATTTCCATCACAGACGAGAAGTCTCGAGTAGAATGTGACCATCACTACTGCATCCTTTTGACGCTGCTCCACACAAGAACAAAGTTCATTTGAATTAAGATAGAAATTGAACTTACGACTAATTTGAGTACATCGTCTGGTATGTTGTTTTCATTTGGGCAAAGGGACTTTGCTGCAGAATGGGAGAATATGACTGGTGCTTGGGATAGATGGAGAACCTCTTTCATCGTCCCAATCGAAGCTTCTGAAATGTCAATTATCATCCCCAAGCGGTTCATTTCGAACACTACATCCTGCAATGGAAATAAAATAAGAAACTTGATTGGAGTAAACAAAGGATTTACTTCTCCGAATGAGGAGAGTCCGTTGTTCCATTGGCGGATTCTAATGCTCATGTTATGGCTGTCTACTGCTGCACTATCTACCCTACAAATTTAGTTTAAATCAAAGATGAGTTCGATGCTATTATAAGAATTGTTATAGAATTCTTACCATGGTGTTGAACAAGAGTTTGGAACTAGAGTCATTGAGCGCACGCCCAGTTCATAATAGAGGCGTAGAATCCCAAAACTCCACTGGATTGATTGCCCACAGCAAACACTAATCAAACTTCCAATTTTGTTTTCCTTTGCAGACTCCAGTAATTCTAAAAATGAAGAATAAAGGCAACTGATGGTGTTAAACATGGTTGACTAACGTTCGAATGAAGTAACGAAAGTGAGTTCTGAGCTGTAATTGGAAATGAGTCTTTTGATCACATCGATTTGATCGAGTGTAATTTCAACTGCGTCTTTGTATTGACTTGCGCAGTCTGCTCTCGCAACCCAAAACTATAAAATTAGTGCATTTTAGTGAAATCCGTTTGAAAGAGGTTGACGAAATACGTTTGAACCTGAGCCTTGACCCCTCCAGCACGGAGTCTGAATAGATCCGTCCGTGAGAATTTGTTTGTAGCCCAAGGGTCGACTGTTGAAAGATTCTCGGAGAGATTGAAGAGACTCAAGTCGTTGTGAACAGCCTCACGAATGGTAGTTGCAAAATCATTCCTTCTGCAATTTATAATAAATTCCAATCAATTGCCACAGTATTTTGTATTTGTACCACTTAGTTCCACTCACCCGTCGAATAGGATGATTTCACCTAGTAGTTTTTCTGCCTTTTCCAACGGAGTCAAAGACTCACTTACAGAAAAGACTAAAATAGTAATCAGAATCCCAATGGAAAGAACCAATAGAATCACAATTCCAAACAGACGGACTTTTCTGCTCCCTGGAAAGAAAATGGAATCAGAAC
>VNWY01001530.1:0-14222 GCA_009869845.1 Pseudachorutes palmiensis | reverse complement strand
TGAAGAATGACTGGAGAATGAATGAAGAATGACTGGAGAATGATTGAAGAATGACTGGAGAATGACTGGAGAATGATTTAAGAATGACTGGAGAATGAGTGAGTGAGTGAATGAAAAAGAAAAGGCGGGATGAAAAAACCGCCGGCGCAAATGCCATTTCGCGCCTTATTTTTTTGGCAGTTGCAAGCTCCCCCAAAAGGAGCTTGTAACTTGTTAAAAAAGACACTTGATATGATTGTGACAACACGGTGGCGGCTTTAGTGAATATCCTTGTAAGTTCGATATGTTCCATTTGTGGTGTGGTGTATTAGAATTTACATTTTGATTTTTCATATATAGGTAAACACTTTGATGAATTGTGAGGACGAGGACTTTACGGCAGAGACATTGTGCTCTACATGTTCCGACGCAAGTTTTAATACCAATTATGAACAAATACCAATCCACAACGATGTAACCACCATTCATGGCAATGTAAAATTCCAATATCCTTCCACAATGGCAAGGACCGAATCTGGAATGAAATGCGATGACCAGTATTGAGGACTCATTGGATCCAGCACCACATCTTATTTAAATATTAATTTTAACATATTAAGTAAAACTCTAAAACGAAAACAGGGTATGTGTAGACTAGGTAGTTAAATAACTAGAATTATTAAAATCACAATTACTAAAGCAAAACTATGACTAGCCAACCGAAGGTGGGAAGTCCTCTCATCAGGTGGAGCCTATCCTCAACGTTGGGGAAATGTCATCTTCTCATGGCGATTGAAATGAAGGTTGAGACGAAGGGAAGAAGTCTCCTTAGCCTTTTGGTGGCATTTTCATGGACCCTTCTCAACACAAAATGGAGGGTTGTTTTGAATGGCCGACTGAAATACGGTGTGAATCCCAATGAAGGGCCATGCGAATGGAGCATTGTCCTTCCTCATACATGTGACTGTCAATTCTACTGGGAATGTGACTCCTTTGGAATCGCCCACCTTCGAGTAAGTTGACAATAATATGTCTTTCATCAGCTATGTTTCTAAAACTGATTTCATTTAGGTTTGCGGGCAACATCAGGTCTTCATTCCTCGAGATACATACAGCGGGGTTTGTACCGATATTGGCATCACATTTCCGGAGAGTTCGGGATGCCTCAACAGGAAGCCTGTCGACCCGTGTTCTACCGGTGGCTGTTCCCCCACCGCCAAGGCGACATCCCATCCATGACCTCATCTTCAAAACTACACTCGACCAACTTCCTCCACATTTACTCCAGTACACAAAAATTAAGTACGACAAGTAACCACACTCGACTGGACTCTAATAACAATTTCAATTACTTTTACCAAGGTTTAACAAGATTTGTTTTTATTAAAACTTAAGTTGTGGAATTGCCTATTGTACAATACGTGGTCGCAAAGACGTTTAACTTTTAATTCGAAGTCAGTTAGAGTCAGTGAAGCCACTTGCGGCTGCGTCATGGAAAAATAAAGCGTTACCGGTTTCATACGCGCTGGAAGATTCTGGTTTATAAGCTTCCATTTCATACCACTGAAGATTGTGTCTTGGTTGTATTTGGCTAATTCCTGTATATGGAGCTAGAATGAAAAGGACAGTCAGTATCATCCATGATGAGTAAGTGCAAACGTATTACACGTACGATATAAAGGACCTCAGCTTCCTTGGCCTGCTCATGGCAGTCTTCTCAAGAAAACTTCCGATTGTAGACAAAGAAGGCCTGCAGCCCTGCGGCAATGCGGCGACGTAAGCTGGATTTTTTTTTGCTTTGCGGTTTGGGTTGTGGTGATCTCCAGGGCCTTCGTTGCTGTTTATTCCAGGATAGTACTCAGCCACCACGCTTGGATTGTCCTTCTGTTGATAGAAGAAGTCCCGAATGTCCAGGATTGTTTCCTCCCATATCACACCCACAACAAAGTAGAGGTAATAAATGGATGGCGGTCTAAAGTAGATCCGAATCTTCCCCCCAATTAGATGTCTTTCATAGTCCTTCCTGACTTTACTGGAGCTAGGAGGGGCAAGTGCTGCCCTCTTAGGCAGATACTCGTCCTTGCTCCTGCAACATAATCCAACATGAGTCGAAGGCAATGTGAATGAGCAAAGGATCAAATAACTTACCACCACTCAGTGTGGTGTCTGGCGTAGTGAAAAGAAACTGTCCTCTCATTGTCGGATCGAAATTCAGAACCAGTGAAGTCACAACGGTATTTCCCAGTAGGGTCAGGACCAAGTGATTCCTCATCAAGTCCTTCCGCATCATCTTCGAATGGAGGGACTCTAATCCATGGGTGCCTGGGATGAATATGTAGACGGTATGGTGAGTAATCTTGAAGTTGGTGTTCTTCGGTATAGCTTCGGTCTCCACAAAAGACTGGATTTCCCCTCAACTTGGCTTGAAAGGTGGCCTTCTTGATGTCAATCTGCATTGTGACGTCATCGTGAAGCCATTTGGATTCCAAGTTCTCATTCAGAATGTGGTATCCATCTTTATGTTGATACTTTTCCTTTTCCATCCCCAGCAACTAATATAGAAAGTCACTGAGCAAAGGATCATTTTCTAAATGAGTTAGTGGCCAGTGACTTTACCTGGTACCACGCCTCCGCTTTCCTCATCGTCTCATATCCGTCTGGGCCTGGATATAGGATGCGATGAAACTCAAATGCATGAACATTTGGCTTTTTCAACTGCCTCCTCAGGACACAGAAGGATTTTTCATATAGCCATTCATGCCAAAGTGTGTGGTTAATGTGAAAACAAAAAAAGTGGTGGTTTGGGGCGGGTGGAGGGAAAAATTTGTTCTGACGAGTCGGCCGCCAGCTACGCTTCGCAACCACTCATGTACCAGAATAATATGAGAAATAAAATGTAACTTTAAATGAACAATTCAGCATTAGCATTGAAAACTAATGCCTTTCCACATTAATTCTGATTACTTGATTACTAATTTAATAACTTAATTAAGTATAAAATTAAATTAACCTAAAATATTCCCTAAAATTTTGTTCCATTTGCACAAAATTGTATGTGAAATGAAAATTTGAAACGAATATGGCCAAACTCCACCGGATTTGGACTTTTCATTTCAAAATACTATAAAGATACTAGTCCATTATGAAACTTGTTTCAACATTTCATGAAACTTTAGTTGCGCAACTTGACCGTGAAACTCCAATTTAGCAAGAATTTCATGAAACTTTTAAAACCCTAGTCCACTCAACGTAGAAGTTGCGCAATTCTGGACTTTGCTTTTGTTGTCAGCTGGCTAATTTCAAAGCCAATCATCAATGATTTATGGATACTATTGCCTTGATTCATCTTCGTACCATAAACAAATAAGGTCAAAGGATTAAGCGCCATTTCAGGGTTCATCGGTCCAGGTTCCATTTCGTGTAAAACTCTGATTACATGAACCCCAAACCATTGGTTTTTTCTTCCCCTCACGAATAAGCTGATTTTCTAAGGGGAACATGGTGTCCTCAAGACAGATTTAAAAAATAAGAGGTCACGTTAACGTTAAAAGGTCACGACCAATTATTAATTAATATTATAGTCAATATTATTAATTAATTAACGTTAAAAAATAAGAGGTCACGTTAACGTTAAAAGGTCACGACCAATTATTAATTAATATTATAGTGAATATTATTAATTAATTAACGTGAAAACAAGTGACTGACAAAATCAAAACACTGAATTGAGTTTGAATTTTAAAAAAATTGCCACTTGACTGGTAGAATGGGGCTAGTTGATCCAAAGTTTTATGAAATTTCTCCAAAATTGCAATTATTTCCATTTCTTGCAACTCGGAAAGAAATTGCAGAAGCGCAAGGTGCGCAACAAAAGTTACCAAGTTTCATGAGCTAGTCCATTAAGTTTCGCGAAATGTCGCAAAAAGTTTATGAAATGTTGAAAGAAGTTTCATAATGGACTAGTAGCTTAACGAAATGTTGTCAGAATTCAACAAAATTCAGTTCTGTGAATGCATTCGAACTCATGGACATATCTAATCACGCAATAATTAAGTAAGTAATAAATGCAAAAAGTGTTAATTAAATGTAATAAATCTTGAATCCAATCCAATCTAATTGCTTTGCAATAACTTCTTAACAAAACCGTACTCAATTTGTTAATCTTCCTTTCTTCATTTCAAATTTTTACATGAACTTGAGATTCTTTGTTTTTACTTTTTTTTTCTGGTGCTGTAACATTTTAAATCATAACTTTAGCTTTATTACTGGAGGGAATTTAGTCAGAACAGGGCACCAGACGTGAACTGATCCCTCCGTGTGCCCCATTCTTTTTTTTTAAAGAGAGGAAGAAATTTCAAACCATTCTCTCTCACATCTTTCACAGGGTCAATAAACAAGAGTGTTTGAGGTGGAGATAAAGAAAGCTCCCATGCCCCACCCATTAACTTTGAGAATACCCTATCTCCATCTCAAACACTCTTGTTTATTGACCCTGTTCCGCCTTCTTCTTCGGATCGACCTGTTAAACAACAAAATTGGATTAAAGAGAAAATACTCACCTGCGGAAACAATTATCTTCGCCAGAGACGGTCGGTACAGGATGACCTGCCAACTTCCATCTAGCTTGACTGGCTTGCAAAGAGACACCTTGCCAAATAAACCAGAGTGACACTCTGTTCACAATGAGACACATTGTGATCCGCTGGCCTCAAGGAAACCCATATTGGGATCTGGCTCAGGTTAACATGAGGTCAGTGGAGAAGATGAACAGGATTAGTATTCCATGAATAAGTTACATGGCACGAGTCACGTGTTCTCATATGAACTCATTCAAGGAATACTGCCAGTCCCGTTAATCAAACAACCCTTTCACCTGTCCACCTTCAGCTGGGTGTTCCTAGTCTTAAAACAAAAAAGAAACACAATTACGCCAGATAAAAAACATGTTACCCAGATTCGTTGACTTCATCCGTCAGACCGTTTTTCTGGCTGCTGTGGCCTCTTCAGTTGCGAGCCGTACGCAAGACACGATGTTGTTGTGCCGTTTTCCCGCTCCTCCGAGCCTCACAAATCTGGATCTTCTGCATCAGCTACAATAAAACCAAGAAGTTAGTACTTGTTCAGAAATGCATACCAATGATATGAAGCCATTCCACTTGCAGTCTCCCTCATCCTCATCAGGTGAATCCGAATCAGACTGCAACTCACTGCCGGAACTGTCATCGGAGAAGTTGGTGAGTCTCGGAAATGCTGACTCCGGTAGAATGAGCATTTGAACCTCCGGTGGATGTGGGTCCTGTTTCTTGCATTTTTTCTTACTCCAAGTCACTGATGATGATAGCAAGGGATCAGTGGTGTCCAAATCTCGATGCATCAGGGCTGTAATCGTGTTGCTGGAACTGGTCTGATCGTGTTTCCGCACCTGAAGTGTTCTTGTTCTTGTCACTTGTTCCGGGCTTCTCCGGCGTCTTCTCCAAAGTAGCCAACAGGCAATGGCTACTCCCACATGATGTCAGGGCCGTGGATGAGGATCCGATGTACTGTGGTTGGCATATAATACCAGGGATACTCACGGACAAATATACACGCCATTTCTTGGCACAACTTGGCAAATCCGGCAACGTCGATCCTCTTCTTGCTGCTGATGGTAAGCAAGACGAACCAGAAGTTCTTCACCAATTCTGGAGACACACCAAGGATCCTTGCAAAGTCAGCATGCCTGCGAAATGCCACTCTAGCCGTGTTCCCAGAGTTGGAGTTCCCACTGCCACCTGCTTTCGGAAAGTCGACTCGAATCCTAATGTCCTGGATTAGCTGTTGCTGGATGTAGGTTCGCCTTCGCTTCACATGTTCCTTCTGTTCACCTTTTGCTTGCCATTTTGGAATCCAATTCGGGTCGCCAGGATTCAAACGATAGGAGATGTGAAGAAGGAATTCCATAAAGCGAATCCAAGCCTGAAGTGTGGTTGCTCCAAGCTTCAGGAAGGGAGGAGGAACCTCGACGGCCAAGCAATTGGTGATGTTGTGGTTGTCCGTCGGGTTTGAACCACACAGTGGACAAGTCTTGCAGGATTCAGTGTTGGTGACAATGGAAATCACCTTTCCGTCTTCAACTCCCCGTCCCAACTTCAATGGACGACAAAACGACAAAGGGCTTTGGGCGTGTAGGATTTCCCAGACGTGTCGTCCAACGCTGTCAGTCAAAAGGAGGGGGGTCATGGTGGTACAGAATAGACTGGAAGAGTCGAAGGCAGCACCGCTTGATGGCTTCTGGTTGTACTGAGCTTGTCCGGAGCTTCCGTCTATTCCCCAAGCGAAAAGTAACTTCAATTCTATGTTGAAAGTTCCCTGTTGTGCCATTTCCGCGACCAGATCCTCGTTCTTCATGGAAACAATGCGCTCCACTGTATGATCCAAGAGGCTTTGAAGTGGCACTTCAGCAGAACTGTCGGCGCTGGTGATGGAATCCTTGTTGGTGCGGCATAGGATCTTCGCTTTGGCAACTGAATCATAAGGCTGGAAAATGCTGTGGTGACCGTACTTCTGGAGGAGATTTCGAACCAACTCGTACTGGTTCCGGGTGAATCCACCTTCCAATATGAGGCTGAGGGCTGATTCTGAAGTCACCATGGAGATTGCTTCAGCTCTTTTGCCAGATTCAATCCATTTTCTATTCTTGGTTGGTCAACCCGGACTTTCCGTTGACAGGTTGAGAAGCTCGGCCAAATCCTTGTTACCTCGTTTCTTCTCCATTTTCCCAACAGCAAGGAGACCTGATCCACTTTCTTCCGGAAGCCGCTGCTCCACATCCAAGACAAGACGCCGTTTTTTGCTTTTGGAGCCTTCGGAGAAAGAGACGCGTTTCCTTGGTGTCCAGTTCAAAGAGGTTGATGAAGTGGATTGATTGGCAGGTTCTGGAGGGTCCGGTTCAATCCAGGAATCCGGAACAATCAGCTTTTTCTGAAATTTGTCCGCTTCCTTCTGTTTAAAATGATCCATGCGCTTATTCGCCTTCAACTTGGTGCGCATTTCAGACTGGAGTAAAGTCAGTTCAGGACTTAGATCCGGTTTCAGATGACGTTTAATTGCATTCAAATGCGAGTCCAACTTTGCTGTTCCAGGCTCAACCAAAGATAGAAGGTCTTCATACGTAAAAATGAGTTCAGTTTCCATCTGAAACTTATTAAAAATTAGATTGCGATCGAATTAATATAAATGCAGAAAGCAGACGGACATTTAAAGCACAATACCCGCTCCAGCTATTCTATCCGTGGTTTCCAGTAAGCTGACGTAATTCATGCTTGGCCATACCCATTTTGTAAACCGCGTACTCTCCCACAACACAAAACACTAGGGTAAGAACAAAGCACAGAAGCAACTTTACACACAAAAGACACTCAAAAATAAAAGTTGACACCTTACCTGAATGATTGGTGTTGAAGTTAGTTCCTTCCGTATCCGTTTTTGCCCGGTTTTTGGAGTTGAACCAGAAATCCTGTTCCTTTGTGTGGAATTCCCTCTCAACTCAAAATCCTTTTCACTTCCTCCCCTGCACTTTTCTTTGTCCCGCCAATGTGCAAAACGGAACATTCCATTGTCTTAGTCAATTTCTTCTGTGTGGTTAGCAGCCTGTTTCCCCAAACCCAGCACCCACGTATCACTTCGCCACGAAACCCGAGTTTGGTTGGGTCAACTTCATCTAGACGAAGTCCATTGGGTCGTCAAATTCTTCAGTTGTGATGAACGTTATCACAAAATATACGGCAGATTTCTTGTATACATGAATAAATGGAATCAGCTCCTTCGAAGTTGCCTTGAAGTCTTCGAATAGCTGTAGCTGTTCATCCTTCGACGTTCCATTCGGGATTTCAATTCCTCCAACATTCGTCACAGTCCCATACTTTGACTTACAAATAGATTTGAGTTAGTGCCTCTGTTTAGCAAATAACCAGTAATAAACTGGGCTCACCCGAATTGGCCATGGACTCTGGCTACGTGGTGCACTAGGTTTGAAGCTGTCCCTTGGAAAGTACAGTCACCAATGTCACACTGCTTGTAAGTGCTCATAACCTTGGCAACCTTCTTTTCATGACTAAAGCAATCCAGTTTGCGTAAAAAGCAACATGAAAATAACATTTATATAGAATAACATACGCTGCCTTTCGTTGTGTGGCTGATCCATGTGCCATGTGCCATTCATGATCCATATGCGCCTTTACAACTGATAGTATTTGTTTCTGACATATGGAACACAGTAAGCATCTGTGATATCCATTCCCAAAACTTTCCATAGATGCAGTCACATCGATGTCTTCCACAGGAACAAGAACACCGTCAAATCCGGTCAAGACGACTTCTCCTCCCTAAGACAAATTACAATTAGTTCCTCCGGAGTTGATGGCCAGTAATTTGAGCTTTATTAGGAACTTACCTGGTTCACTTCACTTGTATAATTGGGCTTATAGTCAGGCGGTTTGTAGACAACTGGTGGTGGTATGACGGTTCCTGTGCGCTTCTGAGGCACGCTGTTTGGCCCGTGGGAACAAACCATATGCTGAAGAAGATTGACTTTAGTCGCCTTGTAGGAGCAGCCTATATAAATTATCATTTACATGCCGAGAATGATGTTGAGAATGTTAGTTCAAACACACTCACGCATCTTCCTTCTGTTTAGACCCGTGCTGGGAAAGGATGTGTATAACAATTCTCTCTTTGTTGATGTGTGGAGCAATTGTGCAAAGTCGACATTTCCACCCTGTCTTAAAGATCCCACCCCCTAGGCGCCGCTTATCTTTCGTCCACAATTTCACCGTTGCAATATGCTTTTCAGGATCGATGGCATCCTTGTCCTACAACACATTTAAATTCCAAGTCAAGAGCCATTGAATTGAGCATAGTGGAACACTCTCCTTAGCTAAGCGTCTTGCTCGTGACTTCGTATTTGATCTCACTGTCATTGGCACATGAGGAGGGTTCAACACAGATGCTGGTGGTGGAAAATATTTCCCAAGTGGAGCTGTTGGATCAACTAGAGCGACCTCCTGAGCCTACAATCAGAAACAGTGAGTTGGAAGCCATAGGAATGAGCAAAGAAATTAGAACTCACAGGGTTCAATTCGAGTGGAAATTGAGCAATCAGTGAATGTGAATCAGTGAAAAGGTGACGTTTGCATAGAATGATGGATTCCGAATCTCTTCTGTCGTAGTAACTTTAGTCATCTAGTGAATCAATCATATCAATCATCGATCAATCATCAAATAGTGTCATTACAAGATTACAACTTCCATTGTAATGAGCATAAAAGTAAACACTCACTGTCACATTTGAGAAGACTGCTGGCACAAGGAGAGTGAAGTTGGAATCTAGTTGATCTGGTATTATCTTCACCTAAACAAACAAATCATGATTGAAATTATGATTGACATTATGATCATTATGTGGACTTACTCCTGGTTGACAACAAGGGTTGTTCCTCCATTTCTGGATAAAAGATGCTGTCGAGGTCCCGTCCTTTGCCAAGTTCTTTAAGAACATATTTGAGTGCCTTAAGCATCTTCGGATCATTGTTCCAACATGTCGCGTCATCCACTTCCTTCTTAGAATCTGCTGAGCCACTTGCGAGCAAGGGCAACAAGACACAAAGACCTTCGCCAACTTCATTTGAACCCTGAAACCAAATAATTGAGTGAAATGGCCACAAGGGGTGAGCATTGTACCTTGGCTTGGAGGTATTCATCGTCGTCAATGATTCCCAAGTACAACAGTAGCCGTGGCTAATGAGTCCACTTCCACTTGGCTGTGGCTCAGTCTCTGGCCTCACTTCAACCACTTCAGGAACATACCCAAGCATCCCCTATTAAGCACAAAGCGAGTGAATACCAAATGGAATGAGTAATGGGACAAGTTAAGTTACTTACAGGTAAAAGTTCATCTCCTTAGGGGATGATGAACTTCGGTATGTCCATCTGACTTGTGGTCTCACTGTGGACACTGAGTAGAGAAGGCTCTTCGACTATTGAAGGTGTCTCGAGGTCATTGACCTTCCGCTTCTTCGAAGGCATACCTTCCTGTGAGGCTTCATTCTGCAAATCGAATCACACCTTGAGCCAAAGTACCACAGTAGTGAGTCATAAAACTAAGACACTTACAACTGTATTGTGAATAGCCTCATGACCACTATGCACATCGCTGGGAGTCTTGCAAAAGAACACATCATCATCGAATGACTCCCCGTGGATGAACTGAAAAAAAATACACACTTGAGCCAAAGTATCACAGTCGTGAGTGAAATTGGCAGACACTTACTTTGGGTACATTGTTGCCTGTTGCTTGACCTGTAGTGGCCTTTGCGAAAAAGCCTTGAATTTTCGGTTGTCACTTTGGCACATCCTTAGGCTTGATATTCTTGGACTTTCGCCTCGGGCCCATCTACAAACCATGATTAGAATGATGAGACTAGGCCTTACGGAAGCGCAGTTACTGTACCCATTGTTGAATGTGGAATCGCTGAAATCGCTCCAAGAAGTCATTTTATTGTCGATTGAATACTCAGCAAGAGTGCAAAAAAAGCGAAAGCGTATACAAACGCCAGACTTACAAATGAGCAACAAACACACCAAAAATACCACCCATACCTTGCAGAGAGGGGCAGGATTTGGGTAAGAATAGGAAAGGAGAACAATTAGTAACCCAAACAAACAAAATAATTCAATATTTAGCGACAATTAGCGTAGCGTTCTTGACCCCGATGAGAGTTTCTTCATGCCCGTTGGAATCCAAATGGGACGCACAGTCTTCCTTGGTAGAAGTAATTTAAAGACAAAGAGATGAACAAAGGATGAAGTTATTTTCAGTGTCACAGAGTTTAACGTCTTATTAAGGTCTATTTTCTTCAGGCACCTGGTCACAAAGTGATACTGACAATTGGCACAGCAATCAGCTAACGTCAGTCAGGAAATGGAAGAATAGTAATTATCAATATATGCTCTTGTATTTTGAGTTCGATTTAGACGTTTAGTCGGAATTTTTCTTTAATTAAAGTTTAATTGAATAGTTGCCTCACTTGATTGTTAGTCTTAAAATAGATCCCGAATTCCCCAGTTATAGAGGCCTTTAATAACTAAAAGGATTTTGTTTTAAAAAAAAAGGCTAACTTATGATGGGGTTCGTTTTCCAGTGTAGTGGACACAGTAATAGATAGGCAATGACCAATTTAATGGCTGGGCAGCTACTCACGAGTCAAACCGTCCCATAAAGATCATGCCTCAAACATTACGAAGAGATTTTAATGGAAAACCAAAGGTTAGGAGTATTATTGAATACATAAGAATGCAGTTTTATTGAACATAGAGGGGAGGGCAAAGACCCACAGTTAGAAATACGAGGTAGAAAAGAGATCAACCATATGGCGTCCAAAAAAGAAGGGTAGCAGAGAGGAGTCTAAACATATCTTAGTTACCAAACAAATAAGGGAGGAAATGCATTCTGTAGATAGGGATTTTAAGGTTAAACAAGTAACCCAGCCAAGAATTGCAGAACAAAACTCAAAGAGCTTATTTTAATTCAAGAAAACAAATTAAGAATCTTCCTTTTCAGTGGAGGAATCAGAAGAAGCTTTCATTTTGTCATTTAGGACACGCAAGGCTGCTAAATCGATCTCACTGAAACCATCTCACTGAAACCAGCGTCGGTTAATTTTCGAAAGAGATCCACAGGCCAGGAATGAGCAGGATGCTTCTTTCGCAAATGTGTCAACACTTGGTCTGATTGGGTGAAAGTGTAGGAACAAATAGGAAAAGTAAATTTCGAACGCCCAGGGCTATGAGAATTCTTATAATGAGCAGAGCGGGTCTTCCTTATCCAACTTTTAGGGCATTCTTCGCTCCCAGCGCTGGTATGCATAGTCTCGAAGGGCTAGAAAAATATGAAAACAGAATTATAAAAGGGTATTATTCGGATAAATATATAATCGTACACAAAAAACACAATAGAAACGACGCTTGGAAGAACCTTCGGAAGCTTGATCTTCTGTATCCAAGTTCAAACTGTGGCCACGTTTACTATTATAGGCATAGTAGGAATACCGATTCGCGAAAATAGTCGGTATGGAAACCTGCAGCTTGCCTGTACCAGAAGTCTGAAAAGAGAAAAAGCAGGAAATCAGACAGAAAGGATAAAAGATCATACCAAATTCAATTTACAGGATAGTTCCGGTAGATTTTTAACAAGTGATGACTTGTACTTGTCACACAAATACTTAGAGGACAAGTTGGACAGGTTACCACGCAGAGAGTCGAGAACAGCAGTATGGAAGGACTCGACACTCGAGACGGTTGTAGGGGATGACGAGATGAGACGAGGAGGAAGAGCAAGACGACAGACAACAGACACACGCCTCCATATCCATTTGTATCCATTTGTCCAAGTTGTGAGCTCTACGGAGTCATCCGTCAGTGAGTAAATGATAGTTGTACAGACCACACGTGTATTGAGTCAGTAGAGTCAGGGGTCCTTGGCAGCGTTGCGTAGGAGAGCTCAGGCAGCAGTCCTATCCAGTCACCGGCCACCAAGGGCCCAACAGAGGACACAGAGCAGAGAGGAGGACACGGAGAAGGGAGGAGGTCAAGGAGAGACCCTTCCCCCGTCACCTGCCTCTGCTACCATGTTGGATTTTGGTGTATAAAGAATGTCTAGACTCGTTGTAGTAAGGTTTTGTAGTTTCCACTGTTGAAAGTTTTGTCCAGCCAACTTCACTAGGTTAGTCACGGCATCTTTTTTACGTGGCACTTTTCAATGGTTTCTTTGAATCCAAAGATTTCAATGGCTCGGTATAAAATTCCGTATTTCTCCTCTAATGTAAAGTGCATCGGAAAATTCAGTAAATGTTCCATGCAAACGGCATGTATAAAATTCAGAAATTGAGGAAATTCCGTAAATTTTGAGGAAATCGACCGGTATTTGAAGAAATCGATCGATGATTGAGAAAATCGATCGATCGTTGGAAAAATTGGACGATTATTGAGGGAATTAACAGGCATTTGAGGAAATCGACCAATGGTGAATGGCAGATGGGACCTTGGAGCAATGAAAAACCGTTGGTACAATAGGTAGTTAGCGTGAGCTTGACGCATCGTCGTCAAAGCTCCGTATCCGCATCGACGAATGCATCGATCGGCATTTTCCGTACGGATTGTTTCAATGCGTGCACCCGTATCCGCAAGAAAACGATCCGTGCGTGAGGGACGATGCGGCTCGTAACTAAGAGTCTCACATCTCCCAAAATTAAATTAAAGTGCGAAAGTTATTATTTTCAAAAATTTTAAAATTAAAAAATTCATCAACAATTCATAAAAAACCCATAATCAAAAATATCACATAATTAAACCAAAGTAAGTAGCAGGAGCTTTCACAATTCGTGCGTCGCAGCCCATTCATAAGACGTGGATCATCCCTTGACCTATGACCTTTGACCTTTACTGGGTAATTTCGTTCTAGGAGGCCGCAGATCATAAATATGAGGCGCGCAAACCATCCGGCTTTCTCAAAGGGAATTACCAAATGTCAAAGGGTCAAGGGGTCAAGAAAAGTGACAGGACAAGTGAATTTTAATTCATTTTACAGTTTTGAGTGAGGGGAGGAATCCAGATGTTTTGGTCACCTGGGAATTTTTTTAATGATGCGGAGAAACTTTGCGTTGACAACACGTCAAGGCGTGCGCTAACTAAATGCGTTTTTCCGTATCCGCATTGCCATGTGTCGATACGGATACGGATACGGGTCGCCAATCCGTCAAGCTCACGCTAAGTACCTAATATTTTGTTCACCCCCTGGCCCCTGCCTCTCTGTTACTAATGGGACGAGCCAAAATGTCCACGGCCTTGGAAATTTTGGATCCAATCATGCTTTGGTTACCTTGAGCCAAAATGTCGACGGTCTTCGACAAATTGGATCCAAGCATGCTTTGGGAGGCTAAAACTTAAAAAAAATAGAAAATAAATTAGGCTTGTACCGTCTTAATTAATAAACTGCCACATAAACGGATTAACCAAAAGTGAGGATAATTTTATCAGGTGCATCGTACTGTGTTTCGTTTGGGTTATGGAAGAAGGAGACGAAGTGTGTTAGTAGTGAGGGGGAGAGGTGTTTCAGCTACCCAGTACGGGAGGAGTTTGAAGTATTCCTGTGTTATTCTCCCATGCACTTAACCCATGAATTTCATCAACCTACGGGTGACCGCAATCAC
>VNWY01001529.1:0-14238 GCA_009869845.1 Pseudachorutes palmiensis | reverse complement strand
AATTTACGTATCAGGAGGAAATTCCGCTTGTTTTTGTTGTCATTTTGTCATTATGCATTTTCTAGTGGATATTTTAATTCACAATTTATGACGACACGAGAGAGAGATGCAAATTCAGTTTATAGCAACGTTCAGAACAGAAATTATAAACGCTTATATAGGGCCGCTTTTGTGTGCCTTAGCCTTCAAGGCAAGACACTTTTAAGGCGGAGCAGCACTTCAGCCAGAAGGCAATATGATAAGTCAAATGGCCAAACATGAATACATGAAACCATTATTTTCTCGTAGATCTTAATTGCAAAGGAATTGCACAGCCATCGACGAATAGGAAATATAGTGGAAGTTTTTACCCGAAGTGGCCCTTGACCTTTTTTAATTACGGAGTAAGCTTGATAGCCTTTGTCGTGAGTTTCAACAAAGTCGGACAAAATTTATAGTTTCAACATAATTTATTGCTCAAAAGTATGTAAATAACATGTTTGAACTGTTGTAATGAGTTTGCTACGAAAGCTTTGCTTAAACTCCTTGACACCTCTGGATGTGATGACTGTATAACAATTTATCTTCCGTGATGACTCATGCGCACTATCTCGATGTGTCCGGTGTATGGATTTAGCACTGCCATGGTGTGGTGAGGATCGTAGTGGTGGTGATGCTCTTCCTCATGGTGGTGGTGGTCGGAATGACGTTTCCCTCGTAATAGGATCGGCGGTAGTGCTTAAAAACAAAAATTAAATGAAGCGATGCTGGAATGAAAAGAATATGGCCCGAAATATATACCTGGTGCTCCTGAAATAGGGCTGTGAAGTACCACTGTCAGTATCAGGATGGCTCCTAACGCAAATGTCAAACACTGCATGGTTCAGTGAAATTGAATTTAAAAATGGTTGAAATGATAATTACTGGAATCATTTGGCCAACTTTATATAGGCCTGTGATGTGACTACACGCCTTTGTTGTTTAGGGAAGATGACTCTTACCTTTTGATCACTTTGTTTCCTTCCGAGTAAAAATATGAATTATGCAATATTCACCACTTAGGCAGAAGAGGAATAACAAAGTGGCTCCTTCCGGACACGGTCTTTGTCGCTGCAAATTCCTGCGACGGAAATGTCAATTATAAGTGTCGGATGTTTTGATAAAAATTTACAAAGCTTTGAAAAACTGCGTAAGGACGACGAATTAACTCTGTTAAAAATTTCAACCAGTTTTGACTTACTGGACAGGAATTCCATGGCACAAGGAAACATGAAGATGATAAAAAAAGTTTACCCAGAATAAACTCAGCCAAATTCCGAAATCAAAACATTTTAGAAGAGTCGTGACATTGGAAATGGTCTCATTAATCATCAAATCAATTTTACAGCCGTATCGATTTATTTTAGGCACTGGGAAATTGCTGTCATCCTTTGTTTTGACATATTGAAGTCTGCAATTTCAATTATTAAAATATTAAAACCTTTTGCTGAGCAAATGCTGAAGCATTGCGTGACCATAATTGCAGGATGTCGACTGTTTCCTGTTTCCTTAGGAAAGTTTAGCGCAGTTGGCCCAAGACTTGTCTTGAATACTTATATGGACAAGGGCAGCTAGTCCAGAAGGTTGTCGTATTTATGCTAGTCTGTCTAATCACAATATACTGACTGAAATGGAACAAATACATAGTATTCTTGCGACCTATTTGTTTATTTCTATAATAGTTCCAAGAAGAGCTCAATTCATTTCCTTTTCAGACAATATGAATTGTTTCCTACATGTAAGATTCAAGGAGTTCTATCTTCAGGAAATAACGACCCAATTCATAGTTGATACTCTGAAAGAATCGCACAAATCTGCAACTCCTGTCATTGTGGCGAGAGAATTATTGGTAGCTGGACATAAACAAACACGAGAACAGTGGAAGAACATGATTAAAGTAGGAAATACAACATTCCGTGGGGGGTGCATCATTTACATCATTCAGTTTAACTTCGGTGCTGCATCTGTAAGGTTAGACAATGTGTACGTGATTAAGATTTATGAGTATATAAAATCAAGTAATACAAATAACATGCACTTTTGGATTACACCGTATGGAGGTCACTTCATTGCTGGGGCTTCATATTATGCTTCGCTCAAAATAGGAACACGTGCAATTGCAAGTACTATATTTGGTACACTTTACGAAATATTGGTAATCAAAAATAAGTATGGGCAATGTCTTCCGCGGGCTGTACAAAGCTTTTCAATACCCGAACAGTCCTTTGTACCGTCGATTGAGCTCAGCAAGAGGTAATTACTTTATTTGAGAACTGGGTAAAAACTATACGTTCTGTTTTTGTTTCAGGATAACCAGACACCTTAGTATTTCAACTGCATCATTAGTCGCCCACTGGAAAAGCGTGAATACAAATTTCAATGGCAAATATTTAATCGGCAATTTTCATACGCGTGTCCTATGCCGAAAGACACGTGCAATTCACGCACGGCACTACCAGTGCAAGTCACACCACTACCTCGTTTTGCAAGATTTAATGGATCATTATAACTTAACCTACGTACAATATGGAACAGCAGCAGCTAAAGCTGCATTAAAAATGGACGATAGCTCACTAGGGGCGCATATTACACTAAATTTGGAGCAGAGACTGTTATATTATTTTAATGCGGAAGAAGGAGAACATCCGAATGCTGTGCTCTACGTAGAATCCCCTGTTGAAGTCTATCTGTATTGCCAGAATGACGATAAAAAAAACTGGTCGGACGCTTTAAACATTTTGAACTTACTCAATCCCTTCGATAAGGTCACGTGGATATTAATTTTCATCACAACTATCTTCGCAGCAATTATTAACGTGAAGACTCAATTGGAAAACGCGATATTTGCTAGTGTCTGCATTTTGCTGCGTCAAGACGTGACCAAACTTACGCTAGTGCTTTGCATATGGTCGATTTGCGTCACCCTACTCAGGTACTAGACTAACGTTTTTATATTCCTTAGGCAAAATAATGTAATCCTTGTTTCAGCACATGTTACGAATGCGACGTAACCAGCAGTACTGTTGCCCCACTTGAGGATCAAGTTCTTGATGACATGGAAGCAATTCTCGAGTCAGGCAGAAGATTCTTGGTTTTCGACAACACAGATGAAGTACAGGCAAAATATTTGGGGTATAAGTCGCTGTTTGACTACCGAATTATTAGAGTGAATGAACTGATTAGTACGGATTTGAAAACAAAAGTATTGAACGAGACCACTTTGTCAACGTTTGTCAACTTTGTGTCGTCTGAACAAAACAAGTCGATGGAAACCAGTGAGCCAGTTGCAATTAGCAACTTCATCATTTTGCCAAAAGTTGAAGCTGATTACAGAGTTATTGGAATTCAGCTAGCTCAATCAGATATCCAGTGCTACACGGCAAAGGCCAGTTCGAATTCTCGCTATAGGCTTTACTATCAAAGCCATAACCACCATAATATAATGTGGGGTAGGAGAATTACACATTTCCATATGACTGGAATACCCAGGTTCTATTTAGGCTCAATGAGGTACTTTTACAGAGCGAATCAGTTGGCTGAAATTTCAAAAAAGCGTAAAAATGGGACAAAGTTGAATCCCTACTTTTCCAAAGACGCCGTAAAAGCGGTAGCAATGTACAGCAAAATTGTAATGCCGTTCGTTTTACTTGCAAGTTGTATCTTAAGCTGCAATATTGCGTTGTTTCTAGAAGTAATTTACAAAAAACTAAACGTATGCCACACATGTACAGTTGGTAAATCCTTAATTATCCAACATATATATATAGGCAAAAATTATTGTAAGAATATGAATATGCCGATTAGAATATGTAAATAGGGGCTGAAATTCAATCTACCAGAGTAGCATATACGTATAATCCTCATGAATCGGGTTTTTAAAAATGAATCGGGGCCATGTCTGGAAAATTATAATATGATTATGAACCTTTGCTAATTAAAATCGTGGCGTCGAATGACACATTTTGTATAATTATTGGCAAGCGAGATATTAAGCGCTTTATCACACAACCTTTGTAATGCAACCTGGGCGTCTCAATGGAAAGTTTTGGGATCAGAATTTCTAGTAACTAAAGATTAGTCCTTGTCTCTGAAAACTGCAGATTGAAGTTGATAAGCTGGACTCCCGAAATTAAATAAGCTGTTTGTCAAGAATAGATAAGAGCTTTTTTTGTATAAAAGGTGTTAATTCCTGTCAATGCGCACCGTTTTCAGCAGTAAGTCATGAGTCAAAGTATTGTCAAATAATTGTTTATCAAAGTATTTTCAAAAGTAGAGAATTGGATTAAAAATTAGCACTAGAATAGTAAAAATGAACTCAACCACTGAATTGCATATAAGTGGGTGTAAAATTGGATCGGAAATTATACCAGCGAGGGAAGTAAGCGGTCATAAATCTAGAAAAGTATAATTGAGTATTTACACTGAAAATAAATATGTAGGACCCTTTAATCCGAATTCATTTTGTCATCGCCGAAGGAATTTCAGCAGTGCTTTCTGTCTTTGGAAATGCATTCGTCATTTATGTTTTCTGCGTCACAAGAAAAGTTCGGAGTACCAGAAATTACTACATTGTTTCACTGGCTGGTGAGTAAACTCTAGTTTACTTTGATTCCTAATGTACCCTATATTTTGAAAATAGGCGCTGATTTCTTGATGGGCATAATGGGGACTCCGTTTTCAATTTCGACGAGCTTGGGCTACCCTCGTAATTTCATTGCCTGTCGCTTTGGTGTCTCTTCCATTCTGTTTCTTGGAGCGGTCTCTATTTATGGGATCGTGGCAGTAGCGTTTGATCGTTACTTGGCGACATCTGATCCATTTGCGTACTACAGACTCATCCATACACCCACCGCCATAGGTCAGTCCCACAGAAAACATGAAAACAAAGGCATTAATCTATTTTCAATTAATCAGGGATTTGCGTAGTTTGCTGGGGATTTGGAGGTTTAATTGGATTCCTCCCTTTGTTTGGATGGATCAATCCTTACGGAGAAAATTGCTTTAATGAATTTGGTTATTGTTTCTTTACTGATGTTATCGTTGACACCTATCTCCAGTTCTTCTATGTATTCAATGTCGTCTTCCTAACTGTACTTTTGTTTGGATTCTACGGTGGGATTTACCGTATCATTGTCACAAAGGTCAACAACAAAAAAACTTCAATAATTGTAACACTTTAGCTAAAATTAATATTTTCAACAGATGAAATCAGAAGATGGCGCTGTGAATGATCAACGCACAGGGCGAGCTAGACGTACGAGCTCGATTGATTCCAACATCCAACTGGAAAGTTCGTGTGGTGGAATCATTGAACATGTCTCAATGGAAATCAGCCGCTACAGATGGAAGGAGGTCAAGGCTGCCAAGAAAGTTGGGTTCATTATCTTTTTCTTCATGGTAAATAACTAATTAATTACCCACACGTTACTTATATTTTTTTTAATCGGTTTCCTTCAGCTTTGCTGGATGCCATCGACCATTTTAAACTTTATCTACGTAAGCATATTTATCTACGTGGAATAAATAATTATAGCTAGATTATTAATTTTCAGACGTTTGACCCCACTTTCAACGTGTCCCTGGATATTCTGGACTGGGCTGTTATTTTGTCCCATGCCAATTCTGCTTTGAATCCATTTCTGTATGCATACCATTTGGGTGAATTTCGACGTGCTATGAAGGCAACTCTAAAGTCGGCATTTTGCATTGATTCAAAAAACCTTGGATCACTTGATGATTTGGACAAGCCTCATCAAAGAATTCGAACGATTACAGATCAGACCCAAACGAGCTGCAGCACTGATTTTGGCCGATCAAGTCGAAGGACAAGGACAATTACAGACGAAACACAAGTTGGTAGTAACATTGACATTTCCGTGTCCCTCGCGTCGCCTTAAAAGTTTGTCGCAAAGACAAACCTCAAAACCCCACATCGTAATTTGATGTCGAAAACTGTATCATCTCCTAACTGGAGTTGAAAACTTGAAGTTTAGCGTCGCTTAGTGCTTTCTAGTTTATTTTAAACTATTTGAAACATGTAAATATTTTATAGAAATTTTGTCAGTGGAATGATCCGTTTAACTTGTGAAGCTCTTCAGGTTTGGTAGAGCTGGTATTCTCTTTTTGACTTTCAGAACAGTAGCATATAAGAAATCGCAGTAAAGGAGCACTGGGAGTGCCAAAAGTAAAACGATCTTGACAATCTTGTACTGGCGAACTCGGCTAAAAAGTTTCCTAGCATCTGCCTCGATTGCTTCCCGAAATGTAATTTGAAGAGGATCCGGCAATTTCCTTTCTTTAGCGAATTCCTTTATCGCTTCACATTCACAGCAAATTGTTTGTGACTCGAGTTCCTCAGTAGAGTAGCGTATGAACATGTCTCCGAGAAATTCAGGGTTTTCAGCTAACGCAGGCATAATGCAAGCTTGGCATCCAACTAATCCATTCAATGTCAAATATCTGAGTGTATCGTCGTATCCTCGCTGACAAATCTGAGCCAGATGCTCAGGACCAGGTGCGAAAGCCATTGGGATCATTCTATGGAAGTTGCTTGGAGATACTTCGATGGAAAAATTATTCATAGTTGTAATCACAAAAGGTAGTAATGACGAGCTTCTCGGGCAGATATCAGCATGACCGGAAAATGGACACACACTGACGGTATGATCGTCACGATATCAGAATGTTGTTCGTGAAGCCTCCGTCAAAGTGGCGTTCTCCTCGGAATATCGGTGGGACCATACCGACGAAAAATGGGATTGTAATGGCACAAATGAGGCAGTCAACAATCTCTTCCCGAGACTCAAAGTGGGTAATCACAATATTCTTCATGTCACGCACGCGCGTTAACCCTATTTGAACTTTTCCGTTGATGAGTAAATGCGCGTCTGGTGGGATAACAGATTCAATGTGTTTACGGGCAATTCCAGCAACGTCACTGGAAGGACTGAAGGCACCCACAACTTTCCCTCTGGTGTTGACACATGCGTCAATCCACATCTTAGCGACCAAGTCGATTGGAACTTTCGCGGCGAGCATTGCAGCTGCCAAGGCACCTGCACTGACACCTGAAAGTCTGTCTTCAACTAGATGGGGCACATATTGTTGTAGACAGGCACCAGCCCCGAAGTGGTACATCCCCAGGAATCCACAACCGGAAAACGAAAAATTGATTTGTTTTTTGTTCGACATTTTAAAAACTGCTAAATCCAGAAGCTTGCTTCAAAATTTCCGAAAGGTGTTGTAACTTTGCCACTTGAGACAACAAATTAAAACTCGTGTTTCACTGATACCGACTAAACCACAAGTGCGTAATTAATTGTGTGGAAACCCGCATAACACTTTACTTCTGGCTATTTATAAAGTTATGCCTCTAACAATCGGTACACAGGAAAACAAGGAAAGTTTGATTTTATTGAAAAATAATCAATAACTACCCCATTTAAATGTCATTGACATCCTTTTGTCTTGCACTTTTGACTTTGTCATCTCCCAACTAAATGCAACGAACGTTTTCCCCATAATAAATCGACTCGTGACTAACAAATTGTGTTATTTGCATTGTGTCATTAGGAAATGCGTAATAAAGCTGGTAATCAGTCACTTGTACTATCTCAAGCAAATGATGGTTAGAGCTATCGCTAATTTAGCAAACTCGACTCGATTTGTCAACAACTTTGTCATTCCCCATATCCAAATGAAAATTAAATGTAAAATTTATATACAATGCTCACATTTCCAAGAAGAGTTTTTTTATGGTTTGTGACAAAAATTGCATAATTTACATTTTCGTTTTGAACGAACCTATTTCTTCTTCTAGAGTGAGGTGTGAATTCATTATGTGTAGGATGCTTGAAATAGCAGGAACGTAATGTTAATGATTTCTCATTGGTGTTTAAATTTCTAACATCCATGACATTGTAGTTCATGATTATGAACTTTACCACAAATAAAATGATCCAACTATATACCTTTTTTGGAAACGGTAGCCAATCAAATTAGAATTAAAGTTAGAATGCCAAATTAAAACTGTGAACCTGTGAAAATATTATCGATGCTTCCGGTATGTTACTTTATTCATATTAGTTCAAGTGTTTTTGAGTTTCTGGATGGCTACTATATGTTCTAAAAACCATAAAAGTGTCCGTGACATACTTTGGAATTTTCAAATTTTGTAGGCACATTAGGGATTCCTTGCCATGTTCATACGATGTTTACAAAGAAGGAATGATATTAAGCCATTTAAGGAACGTATTTTATATAACGTTCAAACGAGGATCAAGACTGAGACCCTCCCAATTCTGAATCTCCCTGAAATATAAAAAATGATTAGAATCTGGCAAATGAACCTGAAAAAGTCTAGGTACATTTAAAGCCAAATTTTCCGTTAAGGCTTTACTAAGTAATGGTGGCTAGCCTTTATTGGTGATTTAAATTTTTAAAGAATTATCCCATCTGGGACACTTATAAGCCTGCCCATTCTTGTACTTAAATATTCCATTATAACTTTCAAGGGAAATGAAGTCTTATTAAATGTTAAGGAGTTTGGCTTAAGAAAACTCTAGAGGATTGTCTTGGGCATCGGCATTCAAACCCATCGACGTCAATTCCAAGAGAAAACAAAATTGCTGCCTCCAAGTTAGCATTTCTAAGAAAAGGTTTGTTTTGTCTTGAAAATGAAGACCAACTCATTAGCCTCTGTACTTCAAACTCTACTTATTTCACTGGCCCATTATTTTGCCAAGTCTGATTACATTGACATCAATATATTCCTCAATCACTCAAAAAACTGCTACACAGATTTGATCGTATATCAATCAGTGGATTTTGCACCTGATACTCCTGTTGCAATTTCCACACCCTTTTTTGACAAATATTACAACACTACAATATGCAGCTACAGACGTGTCCGGCAGAGAATTCGGAAAAAAGTACACTGTCAATATCAACTTTGAATTATGTAGCTATGTAATGCGCAACTACCTCATCAAAGGGATTAAAT
The DNA here is from genome assembly GCA_009869845.1 of Pseudachorutes palmiensis. Classification (NCBI taxonomy): domain Eukaryota; kingdom Metazoa; phylum Arthropoda; class Collembola; order Poduromorpha; family Neanuridae; genus Pseudachorutes; species Pseudachorutes palmiensis. Next base: position 5,219 of record VNWY01001529.1, on the reverse strand, counting down.
GCGTAAGTGTAATCACCATCCACCCCGATGTGAAAGACCGGGAAGACCTTGGAATGTATTGGTACTTGAACCATTACTGGAGCCGCGCTCAATTCCAGGAATTTATATATAAGCCTGTGACTAACAAAAGTAATACAGAACCTAAGCGCTATGATTACGATGGAATTTCGTTTCCACCCTTCTTCCCATCAGAAATCTATCTCCTAAGTATTCTCAATACGGAGACTTTTAACATGAAAAAAAGTGAGTCAGAATCGTGGGAACTAATTCCAGAAACAAGAATTTGGCTAGCTTTCATGAAGATACCAATATTCCGTATAGTTGTCACGGATTTTGAAATAAGCGAGGGACACTGTGATTATTGCTTGGTCACATTGTCCATTTGGGGATATCCACAGTTTGAAGTATTATCAACCACATTTAACGCTTCTAATAGTAAGTTACCCAGCGAGTGCAAAAATTCTAATACTTAACTAAAAAACTTTTTACTCTGTCTTTTAGATTTCGATCCTGCAGAATATTCCGGATTGATTGCGGATTTCAAGAAAAGGAAATTGAATGTGATGATATTCTCACATTTGACAGATCCTGACAGTGTCCTGCCTCGTTACAAACTTTTTTACGGAGGAGGAAGGGCTATATTAGCATTAGTCAATGAAGTGATAAGTCGTATGTTCAATTCCACTGTTGTTCTGCTCTCTGAGGATGATAACTCAGAGTTAATCTGGCCAGAAGGGTATTACATAAGTAGCACTGTTGAGCTAAGTGTCAGGCCTTACCAAGAGACAAACATAGGGTCAGACGTTGAATTTATACCGGTAACAGATGTCAAGAAAGTTGGGTTCACTTGCTCTGGTGTCAAGAAAAGAATTAGCTTTTATGACTACATAATGCCATACAGTTGTTTCGCTTGGGTAGGAATAGTAGGTGTAACTACAATCAGTTGTATTTTGTTTTACATTATACCGTCATACAGGAAGTTATCAGATATTATGCCATTCATGCTCATTTCAATTCTATTGGAGGAATCTTTCAGTCTTACTCTACCTACGTTCAAGCGGAATTCATTTAGGCTCATAGTTGGTACATTCATTTTGACAGGTGTAGTTCTATCCAATGGATACAAAGGAGTAGTAATAACATCGTTAGTAAAGCCATTTGAACTAAAAGGCATTGAGTCACTAGATGCTGCAATTGATCTTGGTCTCATTTCGATAGGTGAGCATCAAGGTAGAAATTCTGAGAAGTGTTGCAATTCGTCAAATGGCAGCCTTCTCGAAATGATTTTAGGAGACGATGAGGAATTGGAAACATGTGAGGATATTCTCCTTCGTGATGAACGTTATGAGCTAGTAGAAAATATGCAACTGCCACCGCCGGCTAAATTCAAATTGATTGGTGAAATTGAGGACGCTGGTAATTTTAAGGATTTTGACGAAAATATTTTAGATTCGAGAAAAGAGAAATACTTGATTAAACTAGGAAAACTTTTGGAACCACTCCCTTGTGACAGGACACCATTTGAGGAGCTAAAAAATTGTGATAGGGGAATAATGTACATACAGTCAAGTGAGATGGTTAATTTTATCATGTTGATAATGAAATACGTTCCGGACAGGCAACGTTTTGGAAACTTTTACAGGTTGGAAGATAATTCGCGTCTCTTTGAGAGTTGAAAAGTGGGGTGTTGCTTTGACACCGTTAAGTATTGACCGCAAAACCCTTCGGCGTACTTTACCAGTTCTAATTGAATCAGGGATAAACGGCAGAATTCAAAACTTTTATGTATTTCAGAGATTACTGCAAGGTTTCAAAGCTATACGAATCAAGTTCGGTAGATTGATAGACTACACTCTTATTCCTGTGCCACTTAGCTTTGAAACAAAAATTACGGTGATGTTCTACATCTATGATATATGTGCTCTTGCTTCTATAGTAACTTGGTTAGCTGAAATAATTTTTGCCTATTTCTTTCCGTCGCAAGACAGGGTAAAAATATTAATGAGACGAAAAGCAGAAATTTTTAATAGTATGTATCCATATCTACGATAAAACTTAATGACAAACTTAACTTGCAAAGCGATGGGATTAAAAGTAATCCGAAAAGTATTTTATTCATATCCGACATTTATATTGTCATAAGTTCCCTTTTGCTACCATAGCACATTGAAGAGTGGATTCTGTAGACCCCGTGTCCTTTGGATTGATCTAAACCAGAGGCAAACCAAATCTGCATAATGCATCCCCTTCAACCCTTTAGCAAAAAGTAAGAGAAGTATTTTATAAAACCACTTTGGAATGGAAAGTATATGCAAGGGAATACATCAATTCGCGTGTTAGAAGTTTCTTTATATCAGCTTCTACAATCGCTTTCTTATCAATTCGATGAAATTGAGCAAAAACCTAGTTCAGAATTTACACGAAACAACAACCTCGAGGGAAATCTAGATACTAAATAATTCTTATGCTGTGCACGTTGTAACTAAGCAATGAATCTCCTCGTAATGACGCCAGAAAAATACATGCCTATTAGTCTTTCTGAATTGTTCCAAGTTATACTCTTTGTATCCCTGAATAAAACAGTATGGGCTATTTTGTCAAAACCCTTTTTCAATTGACCTTAACTTTTGTTGGAGCAGAAACGCTCCAAATAGAATTGAATCCCTTTGTATTACATATGAATCACTGCTACATAAACACAATTCTGTACAAGTCTGTTGACTTTTCATCCAAGGCAGTTCCTCTTGTTGTTTCCTCCCGTCGTTTTGACGCATACACCAACACTTCTTGCAGCAACACCCCTGTACCGGACAGTTTGACGGCTGGTGCTAAGAAGCGTTCATCAACAGTGCGATTTGAAGTCTGTTCATACGTGTTACGAAATTTTCTTACCAAAGGCATCAATTGTGTAGGGGTATTAGCTGTTTACCCTGAAATAATGGAGGAAGACGAAGACACCTATTGGTACTTGAACCACTACTGGAGCCGAGCTGATTTTCAACAGTACAGAATAGGGAGACATGAAAATCAGAGCAATTTGACAGAAATTGACTCTGAAAGTTTTGTATTCCAACCATCTTTCCCTACTAAAGTATTCATTCAAACCATAATTTCACGCGAGACGTTTGAAATTCGAAAGAACACGAAACTCAACGCATTCCAAAGTACAACATGGAAAGCGTTCCTAAACCAGCCGATCCACACTATTATAGTGGACTTGGAAGAGCGGAAGATTGAAGGGTTCACAGTTGCATTGTCATTCTGGGATTTTCCTTATTTTAAGGAATTTTCTGAAACGATTTCCAACGATGAAGGTAAGACTTAAAAAATATCACAAATGGAGATTAGCAGCGTTCTTTCAAGCATGCAAACATTTTTTAGGACTCGATGGTGCCAAGTATGAAAAAGCTATTGCAAAATTCAGAAAAACATCAATTCATCTCATAATATTCTCAGCAATGCAGGACACTACATGGAATAGTCCATACTACAAACTTATTTATGGTAATGCCAAAGAAATGGAAGATACATTTGTGCAAATTATTTCCAGTCCATTTTAACAGCAGCTCTTTGGTCAGAACAAAGAATCAAATAAGTCCCTTTAATTTTAAACATACTTCAATTAAACATACTTGGGCAGTGGACATTAGCGTAAAGCCAAATGCAGCGCATTTTATGGGATCTGACACTGAATTTACACTAGTAAAAGATGTCAGCAAAGTCGGACTTACGTGTTCCGGACTGCGTACTGAAGAAGGTTTTTACGCCTACATCCATCCATATTCCAAAGCATCTTGGATTTGCATTATGAGCTCGGTCGTATTGACATGCGCACTGTTCCGTTTTATTCCGAAACTTGCAAATATCTCTGGTCATATGCCGTTCATGATAATATCAACTTTCCTTGAGAACTCTGTGATTAATATGCACGCCCCACTGATGAGGCTTGTATCAACTCGACTTATCGTTGGTGCAATCGTCCTGGTGGGAATAGTTTTGTCCAACGGATATAAGGGAATTGTTATTACATCTTTAATTCGACCTTTCAAGTAAAGTTGGAATCGACTCCTTGGAAGCTGCAATACAGCAGGGATTCAAGTCCATTGGTGAGTACAATGGCAATGAGTATACAGCCTGTTGCGATTCACCAGGTGGACTATCCCAGTACATTGTTCCCATATTAGAGTCAAACAAGAATTTTTCAACGTTCAACATGACCAATGATAGAGTTTTCCACTCAAGATTTATTAAAACGTGTTCAGATTTTCTGACGCATTTTGAACAACAGGGCTTGTTGCAGCAAAATGCTCCGTTGCCTTACGAGAAGCTAAGCGCTTTGTTAGCAGAAACACTTGAAGTTACCCGTATAGCGGATTTTGATGAAAAAAAGATACAAAATAATAAGTCACAAATTCTCATGAAACTTGCAAAATTGACACAACTTCTTCCATGTGACACAAAAGTCGAAGTGGAACTGGCTAATTGTAACAAGAACATCATGTACATCCATTCCTACTTTTATATAAAGTTTCTGATGTATCTGGAAAACTTTCAACCGACTAAGAAACGGATGCAAGACTATTACGTTCTTGAAGACAAAACTAAAATCTTGCGTACTATCCAGTGGGGAATTATGCTGAGCCCTTTGAACGTTGCAAGGGGAGCCTTTCGTCGAAATATACCAAAGTTTATCGAATCTGGGATAAATGAGAAGATCCAGGGAGAACATTTAAGGAACCTGATTGGATCCAAAATTGCGGAATACCGCAAATTATACGGGAAATGGGAAGATCAAAGCTTACTCCCGGAGCCGCTTCATCTGGACATGACTATAAGAGTGCTGTTTTACATTTTAGGCTTATTTCTTTGCATGTCTTGCGTCGCTTTGACTGTAGAGGGAATTATATTTTATGTTAAAAGGCATTTTAGCTCTACAATTGTTAGAAGTATGAAAGGTGTGCTGCCGCGACGGAAATTACTTTGCACCCTTTCTTCTAAAGGCATATTCAATGCTCTTAGAATTAACCTACAATCCTTCAGGCAAAAATTTTTTATCTAAAGCTTTTCAAAAGATTTTCATTTCAAAAGTCACTAGTAAGTTCTCTCTACCTATTTTGCTACATTTGTAGAATTTGTCCCAGCCTGTTATAATTGTTTAGCACTTGATCGTCGATATTACTACATTTCACTCACTGGAGCATGCACGTGTGTCGCATTTT
>VNWY01001528.1:0-14253 GCA_009869845.1 Pseudachorutes palmiensis | reverse complement strand
TACTTTGTATCAAATAGTGGTACCAGATCTTCCTTGTCTTGATGGTCCATAAGACGCTGTCCAATTAGTGAAACCAACTCCATTTGTTGATGTTGAAGGCCACGTACCCTACCTGCCCAGGTACGAGCGTCGCCTGGAGTGAGACTAGCCTTGACTTCTTCCACTTGAGCTTGAAGCTCTTCTCCGTTTGACCCAAGGTCACTCACAGTCACGTCCAACTCCTCCACAAAACAAAAACCAAAAGACAATTCAATTTAGAAAATAAACCCAAATTCCTCCCTAGGGTAGAATTAACCTTCAACTTGGCAATGTTTCGTTTCAGCTCGACAAAATTCCTAGGTGGGTTTTGCATTTCATCAAAGTCTTCTCGAGCTTCTTCCACTCCTGTCTTCATCTTTTGGAAATTTGACTCCAACTGGAGGAGTGACTGCGAGAGTCTATTCACATAGTCGAACCAGGTCCTCAGTGCAGCTTCTCCATTTCTTAGTCGAGACTCAAGGGACGAAAGGCCGTGACTGAAGGGGGCCTTCACAGAGTCTGGACATGAACCCATAAGAGACAATGTGGCCCCTCTGAACTCTGCCAAGTGTCCATCACCAACTCCAACGCCAGACAACAAAAACTACAACCAAAACCAAATGAATTTTCAGTTAATTTTACAGTTAATAGTGTGCTCCCGTAGGCCATATGCATCAGCATCCTATTGCTATCACCCTACCTGTATCCTTTCTTTGACCACCGGAAGTCTGTCCAGTGACAACAATGGCAAATCCAAGTTTCTCTTTTCCCTCTCCATGTTCCTCAGCCACTGACTCAAGACTGACTTCGCTTCAGTGTACAACTTCCACTTCTCCACCACTTCCTGATCCCCAGTCTCATCCCATTGTGCCGGTGGAGGGACTCTGTGACGCTCTTCCTCCAATGCACTTTCCAGCGAAGCTTTGACCTCGTCCAGACTCATGCGAAGAATATTTGGTTCTGTTTTCTTTCCAGTTATCAAAAGTGTGTTCAATATTGTCTTGATTTCCTCCACTTGGACCATCCTCTCTTCCCAGTAGACCAATTCCTCCCTCACTTGAGACGGAAGTGAGTGTCCACTGTCCAGGGAAAACAAAGTCCCTTCAATCCACTCCTGTAATTGAGCCTCTGTTCTGTCAATCTGTTCAAGAAGAGTCTCCGCATCGCCGTAGTTTCTTTCTAGTGAGTTGATTCGATGTTTTAGTTGAGGAATGGACGGGGTTGTCTGTGGGAGGCACGACGCGTCACGTGCTGATGATAAAATCGGCTCAACTCCTTCACAACGTGTCTTGACTTCCTGCAAAAGTGGCAGAAAATGAAATTGGATTAGACTTGAGTGGCTTCTGACAAGATAATTAGAGATAACTGGGTAGAAACCTCAGCAGAACTAATCCCTGAAGGTTTCAATGTTTAAAATTAGAGTTGTTTATTCTACCTCGAAGCAATAAAGGTCAGTTTGTTGTAGAGTCGTAGGTATAGTTTTCCCCCTCCCTCTGCGTGTGATTGACTCAAGTGATTAGAGAGTGGCAGTTAACTTTAGTTGTGTGTCTAGCAGTGGATGCAAATCATAACTAAACAACCGAAGCCACTTCACTGGAAGTGGAGGGGAACAAAGCCTACGCTCATCTCCCACACCAATGATAAATTTTTTACTAGCGAGTCTTTCCACAAGCTCATTTGCATAACTGGAAAAGTATGTCAACATCAACAGGAAAGTTCAACACTTTCTTGACCTCATGCCAAGTCTAAAGGAAGGGTGGAATTCGCCAATTCCAAAAATAAAACAAAGCAACTATTCAGGATGACAAAATACACAAAATACACAAAATACACAAAATACACCTTCACTCTTCTCTATACAAATGCAAATACCATCCAAAGTGATCAGCTTCAACGCCATTGCAAATAGTATTTTTACAGGAAACAAAACCTAGACTCTTTTCACAGATACAAGTGTTGGTGGTAGGCAGAGCGATGTTATGGAATGGAATGATGAGTAATGACCTCATTGTGTCAATTAGCAATTAGTGCGTGTGTGGATTAAGAATGAATTGCGTGTCATTCACCTGCACAATTCCTCGGTGAATGGACAATGCTTGAGGAGTAGTCGGTGGTTCATTCTCTAAAGCATCAAGCATCCACTGGCTCTTGTCCAGCATCATCCCACACCTTTCCAGCAAGGATTCTTCATCCCCAGCATTCTTCAATTTGGACTCTGCTGAATTTATCAAATCCTGTGAACAATAACCAAAGTTAGAATACCGGAATACATACACCTATGAGTTAAACTCTGACCTGAAGATGTAACTGGAAGGAAACGACTGAACTTTCGAGTGCCACAATGTCCTCTTCAGGTGGACTCAAAGTGACATGTGGAGTGGATGGAAAAGTGTCCAAAGTAGAACGGAGACTTCCCAAACCATTAGCAATTCTTTCCAATTCATTCTGAAGGGACTTTCCAAGTAAAAAAGAATTCATTAATACAAGTTGAAAGGGTCATGAGGCCACTCACATTCAAATTTTCCAAGGTACAATGAAGGGACAGGACAGAAATAGCCTCATCCTTTGATCCTTCTGGAGCCAATAGAGATAGACGAATACCAAATGAACGCAAGTCCTCGTCTGCTTTTTCTTTAGCTTGGTTAAATGCTCGTAACTTCCTGAGAAGGGCATTGACCCCTTCAGTTTCAGCCTTCAATCGAAGGTCCATTTGTGTCAAATCAGCTAGGAATGAAGGACTCCCTTCAGGGCTCATCTCCACATCCCATCTCATACGACAAACTTCTCGCTTCAGAATCTACGGATAGAAATGTGTCAACTGTTGTTACAAGGTTAAAGGTTAAAAGAATTACATGTAATTGTTCTAGGTAAGCATCCAGTGCAGTTTCCTCTCCCACAACTAATTGTAGTTCCCTCCATGTCCAGCTGAAATCCAGACAACACAGACCGAAGTCCTTCGAGGTCAACCTCAGTTCCCTCCGGGAGTTCCACTGACTCAAACTTCAGCCCCCGCAGTCTCTCATCCAAATTCTGAAGTTCTTCTCGAAGAGATTGGGCGTCAGTCACTGGCAAGAATTGCAGTGCTTCTTCCAAGGAGTCACGAGTCTCTTCAATCAATGCTTGTCCATCACTCTCCAGCACACGAACCTCCTAAGAGAAAACAAGAACATAAGCCCTCATCAACTCATCTGTTCATTCAAGTAGCATTTGTTAACAAATATACCGAAATATCGCGTGGCTGTGGTTCTGTCTGGAGTCCCAATGTTTCCACTCTCGTTTCGCATTCTTCAATCAGATGACGCAGTGTACGGATGCGACCTTCGTATCTATTGAACGCCCCTTGAAATCCCCTCAGGGCATGCAGACCACGGCGGATTTCAGAGTCCAATCCCAACTCAGCCTCTTCAACCGAGTCCAACAAACTTCTCAGTTTAGGATTCTCCATCGATTCCAAAGTGGACTTGCCCATGCTTCGTGGCTGCGATGAACGAGCTTGGTGTTCTTGGAAGAATGTCGAACAAACCTGGAATTACAAAGTGATAACCCTTGAACTATTTTGCAGATTTAAATTACTGACTTGGAATGTAGTCAAAGCAGATGGAGTTTGTGTGGAAGTGAGTGAGTGGAGATTCGGTAGGGAGACAGAGCGGAGCCAAGCTAACTCCGCTCCTAAACGCTGTTCCAAAGTGACACATTTCTGTTTGAGGGATTCCTGACAAAACTTCCGTTTGGATAAAGAATCAAGAGAGTCCTGGATCTGGTCAATTGCCACCTCCAACTAAAACATTTTAAAATTAACACAAGTGAATTTCTAATTTAATATTTTCATTACCTGAGGAATCTCCTTGTCGAGTCCATTTGCAATCAATTTCAACTCTAGCAGTCGGGAGTTTAGAAGCTGTGCCATTTCTTCAGTCATTTTAATCTCATTCTGAGTGGGGGATGAAAATACTGGAAGTCTCTTCAGCAATTCAACTTCGTTTATCACATTTTGACAAATGTCTTCAACTGCTTTTTGGGACAGTGGAAGCTTTTCAGCCATTGCTTTTGCTTTCTGCCAGTCACTGTCATCTCTCTTCAATTTGGTAACTGAAGTTGGCTTCAGTTTGTGAACCTCAGTTGAATTCTTTTGATCAATGGGAAGAGACGCAAGTGGAAGAGGTTGCACAGTCTTGCTCACAGTTTGTTCAGCTACAATCTCAGCTCTTGTTGCTGCTGTTCCAACTTTCACTAAAGTCAACTCAACCTCTGCTTCCTGCTGAACATTTTCAACCGGCGTGGAAGTTCCTTTCTTTCCCTTCTGCTTCTTTGCTGGCTTTTCTGAACTCCTTTTCTGTCTCACATCTTGTTCCACAATGGATCCAACTCCGCTCCTTTGAGGTTGTTGACTAGTGACTGGAGGTGATTGGAATTTGCACAGTCGCAGAGTCATCTGGAAGTGAATCAGGAATGACATGTTTATCTACCTCCAACAAAAGCTTCGGAAGTTGTTCTTGTTCCTGCATTGGAGTTTCAATCCTTGGACTTTGTTCTGCTTCCTGTTCAAATGCAAATTGATCCGAAGAAATTGAAGGACGGTTGTCTTTTCGTTTTCCAAAATCCTCTACCTCCACCTTTGCTTGTTCTGGGACAATTTCCAATGGTAGGATTGGATCAAACTGCTTTGAACTGGATTGACCTTCGGGAATAATTCCAGTCTTTGTTGATTTTTTGACATTCGGCCCTTGTTCGGTGTCCAAAGGTTGAGGTTTTACGTTGACAGGCTGAGCCCCACCGACCATTTGTGGATGACGAGGAACAACTGGAGGCGGAGCTGAGGTAACTGGGGAAGCATCTGAAAGTAGATGGGACGGAATACCCGGTTCTGCTAGTTGCTGTTCCAGAACGGAGATTTCATCAGAGCTCTGTTGAAAGTCTGAAACTTCCACCGGAGTCACAGACTTGTGGTCAGCTACAGTTTTCGTCACAAGTTCCACTCCTACATCTTTCAAAGGAACAGTTGGAATAAGCATTTCACTCGGTACGGTTTCGTGAATTCTTTCCAAAGTTGGTGATTTCTCTTTCGTTCCTGTCGACCTTTGTTCCTTCCTCGGAACGGAAGTTTCATGAACAGCATCATCCGACTGTAGTGATTGGACAACAGAAAGAGGTACAAAGTCTGATGGTAATATTGAGATTGAAGCATCGAATGGTTTGTCATCTTTTTCTGGTTCAAATGCACTTGAGGTTTCATCTTTTGACTCAACTGGTTTCAACGAAACAAAAGATTCAGCTAGAGACTTTTGCACAGATTCTTCACCGATCGGAACTTTATCTGTTTTCACAGGCGGAGTTCCCTCTTCGCTTTCTAGTTCGACGACCTTTTCCTTTTTCAACTTAGTGAAATCCTGAGGTGATGTTGACCTTTCTTGCGTTCTTTGTTCTTTCGACGTTTGGTTCTCTTCCTGGGGCACTGGATAGTCATTTGGATCAAATTGAGTCCCAGTCTCTTCCCTCTCTGGAGTCTCTTCTTCAACTTGTAAACTTTCCTTCTTTGCCTTCCGACGTCGGTGCTTCTTGGAAGAAGGTTTCTTTACCTCATCTCCAACCAACTCCATTTCGTGCTCTGCCGGAGTCCCTTCATCGTCACCTTCTTCACCATGATGGAATACAGACGATAGTTGGGGGTGCTCAATTTCAGATCCATCAGTTGGAGACAATGAAACATTTCTCTCTGCATTTGAAGGAAACTCTTCTTTTCCTTTTCTCTCCAAGGCTTGGTCAATTGGAATCTGATCTTCTACTTCTTCAACGGGTAGAGATTCTACTGGGATCAGTGGAAGCAAAGGCGAAACTTGGAACTTCTCAACAGGGTCAGTTTCCACTGGGATCTCTGGCTCTAATGGAGGGGCACTTGGTTGAATTTCATGGACAGCTTCAGCAGGAGTTTGGGATTCTTCCTTCTCTTCTTTCGTCTTCCGTTCCCTTCCTGATGGTTGACTTTGTTCAGTGCTCTCAAATGGACTTGGTCCTTGAGCCATGGCCTTTGTTGGTAACTGCTGGACAAGAGATTCTTCAGGCTTTAGTTCTGGAAAGACTTGAGTGGGAGGGGGTTCGTCCTTTGCCACCACTTCAACATTCCCATCAATTCCAACTGATGACGAACTTCCTTTCTCCAGTTGTATTGTCGGTGGTTGAGGTTCCTGGACAATTTCAGGCGTGGGTGACTTTTCTTTTATTCCTTTGGACCTTCGTTCCTTTCTGAGAAGTCGCTTCCCTTCAGCGTCTTCCGTAGAACTTCCAGGGACTTGTTTTATCACCACATGTGGCTGGACAACTGACTCAGCTGCAGAGTTATCTGGCGGTATCAAGGATAATTCGCCTTCCAATTTCGGCTCGGGCGAAAGTTCCGTCCGGCTTCTGTCAAAGGTTTCCGGTTTAAATTCCTCCAAAGGTTCCACAGAATCATTTACTCCAATTTCTGATTCCCCACGGCGAGATTCTTCCAGTTTTATAGGCTCATTTTGGTCACTACCTGGAACACCTTCATCACCTTTGGAACTTCCTTTCTTTCCTTTCCTTCTTCGGTGTTTCTTTGAAGTTGGTTTCCTTCCTTCATCTCCAACCAGCCTCCATTCTTCCTCTGCCGCACTTCCCTCTTCACTTTCCTCAGGGTGGAGAATGGCAGAGGAAGGAGGCTGCTCCTCTGGAACTGAAGGCAAATCAACAATTCCACCAACTTCTGGTTTTCCAGTTTCTAGTTTTGTTGGCTCAATTTTTCCGGTTTCTGGAGTGTCGTCCATTTTTGAACCTCTTTTCCTGCCTTTCCTTCGTCGCTGTTTCTTTGGAGATGGTTTCTTTTCTTCTGCTCCAGCCAGAGTCTCTTCTTCCTCAGCCGTATTGCCGTCTTCCTCACTTTCTTCAGCTTGGAGAAAAGGAGGCAAAGGAGTCTCCTCTGGAACTGAAGGCAAATCAATTGGAAAGATTTCACCAACTTCAGGTTTTCCAGGGTGAGTTCCTTCCAATGTCATTGGGTGCTCCTCTGCAACTGGAATTGACTCGATTGGAACATTTTCTCCAATTTCCTGTTTCTTAATTCCATCTTCTAATTTTGTTGGCTCATTTTGTTCACTATTTGGAACATCTTCGTCCATTTTTGAGCTTCCCTTCTTCCCTTTACGTCGTCGATGTTTCTTTGAAGTTGGTTTCCTTCTGGCGTCTCCAACCAATGGGATTTCTTCCTCTGCTGAAGCACTTTCTTCTTCGCTTTCTTCAGGCTGTAGAATGGAAGAGGAAAGACGGTGCTCCTCTGGAACTGAAGGCAAATCAACTCCAACTAGTTCGCCAAATTCTGGTTTTCCAGTTCCAGATTCCAATTTGGTTGGCTCAATTTGTCCGCTTTCTGGAGTGTCGTCCATTTTTGAACCTCTTTTCCTACTTTTCCTTCGTCGCTGTTTCTTTGAAGTTGGTTTCTTTCTTTCATCTCCAGCCAGAGTCCCTTCTTCCTCTGCAGTACTTTCTTCTTCACTTTCCTCAGGCTGCGGAATGGCAGAGGAAGGAGGCTGCTCTTCTGGAATTGACTCGATTGGAACATTTTCTTTAATTTCCTCCAGTTTTCCAGTTCCAGATTCTAAAGCTTGTACATTTTCCCCGCTGTCAGGAACGTCTTCATCCACTTCTGAACCTCCTTTATCTCCCTCATGTCGTCGATGCTTTTCGAAGTCGTCGAAGCCTGGTCCAAACTGGGGAAGTTTCTCAGCCACATTTTGACTCGTTGCTTCGGCACCATTCGGATTGCTGTCTTGAACGGTGTTAGGATCAAGCGCTGTACCCATTCCTCGAGGTTCCTTGCCAACAGAGGGGGGAAGTGGTTCCATTTTAAAGTCTTCATCTGGCAATGTTTGAATGGAAACGAGAACTTTATCTTCTTCCGACTGAGGTTCACCTGGCTCACTTCCAATCAAAGATTCTCCGATTGGACTCGTTAGCTCGTCATTAAAAGACTCAACTGCCACGGCCTGTCTAACAACAGTCTCTATTTTGGGAGGAATTTCCGATGCTCCAGATGGGCTGAATTGCGTGTCAAGAGATTCGCCTTTTTCAGGAGTCTTTTCCACTGGAGGCTTTTCAACAATGTTCCCGTCTACTTGTGAGCCTTGCTTCGTTGGGGTCGTTTGGATTTCAAGGCCAAATGAAGTTGGGACTTGAGCGACTGGAGCAGTGGGTGAAGGAATGCAGCATGTTTCATCTCCCACAAGCGGAATTCCTTCGTCCTGATTTCCTGTCTTGATTGAACCACTTGGCTCTTGTTCAAAAGCCTGCAGCTGTTCCACTGAAATGATTGGTTCGTCCAAGGACTGTCGCAAAGCTTCTTTTCCGGAAACATCAACTCGTGGAGAACTTGAATCAGCCTTGACTTCCTTAGTTTCTGGAGCATCTTGGACAACCGGTGGCTTTTCTTTCTTACCTTTGGACCTTCGTTCCTTTCTGGTTGGTGGCTTTCTTTCAGTGTCTTCTAACGCGCTTCCAGTGACTTGTTCTAACACCGTCTGTGGATGGACAACTGAATCAACTGGAGAGTCATCTAGCGGTGCCACTGGCATCAGTTTGACCTCGGCCTCCTCTGTAGGTTCCACAGACAGACTGGTGTCAAAGGTTTCGGGCTTCAAAGGTTCAGCAGGAATATTTTCTCCAATTTCAATTTTTCCGTGGCTAACTTCAGAGTTTTCTGGTTCATTCTGTTCACTGTCTTGATCCACTTTTGAACTTCCTTTCTTCCCTTTACGTCGTCCATCTTCTGCCAACGGCGTTTCTAACTCTGCCGCAATTCCTTCTTCCTTTTCTTCAGGCTGGAGAAACACCGAAGTTGGAGTCTGGCCGTGCTCAATTTCAGACCCATCAGTTGGAGACAAAGAAACATTTCTCTCTGCATTCTCTTCTGAAGGAAACTCTTCTTGTTCTTTCCTCTCCAAGGCTTGGTCACTTTGTATCTGATCTTCTACTTCCTCAACGGGTAGAGATTCTACTGGGATCAATGGAAGCAAAGGCGAAACTTGGAACTTCCCAACAGGGTCATTTTCCACTGGGGTAGGAATCTCTGGCTCTAGTGGAGGCGCACTTGGTTGATATTTCATGGACAGCTTCAGGACTTTGTGATTTTTCCCTCCGTTCCGTTCTGGATGGTTGACTTTGTTCAGTGCTCTCAAGTGGACTTGGTTGATTCCATTCGGCCTCTGTTGACAATTGATGGTCAACCTGAGACTTTAGTTGTAAATTCTTTTCTTGACTTTCGTCAAAGGATTCAACCGGAGTCAAACTGAATGGAAGTTGGGGTTCTTGAACTCCATCTGACTTTACAGGGAATTCCTCTAAGACTGTTGGACTTGTCACTGTAGTTACCTCCTTGAAAGTTGAAAGTCCTTGATTTGTTACTGATCCACTTCTGTCCCCATCCAATGCTGAACCAGTGGAACCAGTGGAAGGCAATGAACTACCAAGTGACTCTGGATGCTCAGCTGTGCTTTCTAATCCATCATTCCCAGTTTTTCCTTCATCTATCGAAGCAGCTCTTTCAATTTTGATTAAAACTGTCTTCCCTTCTGGTTTTGGAGATGGAGAGAGTGGAGAACGTGGAGAACGTGGACGTGCATACTTGGACTCCACTTCAAGTTTTCCGTGAATTGAATGAGATGCAGAAGGAAGTTGTTCAGTTCCCATGTCAATCCCTTTCACTTCTTTCTTCTTCCCTTTCCTCTTCCTCCGCGGTGGAACTTGACCTTCGGCTGTTTGGTTTACTGGACTAGGTGACCTGGAACGTCCTGATGTTGGTGTCAATGGCACAATCGAAATAGACATTTTTGCCGCTGAGAGACTCCTGGGTAATTCCCCCGGTGAATGTGGAGTTGAAGGTCGAAGTGGGGACAGTCCCATGTCCACCACAGCTACGTCTTCATCACCAACTTCTGAGATGGTCACACCTGGACTCATCGGTCTTCCAAAGACGTCCACAACCGGTCCACTTGACAAATGTGCCGTTTCTTCTTCCACTTCATCCGGTTCTTCAATCACTTCTTCAGTCACAGTCTCTACGCCATTGATGATCACAATACGACGGATGATTCTTCTTCTTTTACGGATTACTCTTCGTGTCACACTTTGGGTCACTTGCCTCAGCCGGAGTGTCACTTCGTCCCCATCTAGTGGAGGTGAGTGTGGCAGGAGAGAAAGACGTGATGAAACCTCTTCTGGTATTAGTGGTGAAGAACTCATTTCCACTTGTTCGTGTGGAGAAATGACAAGGAGCAAAGATTCAGGGGCACTTGACGGTGGACTGCTCACGTGTGGCTCAGGGAAGTCACCACCAGGTGCAGGACTGGCACGTTGACTTCTCGTAACTTCTGTTCTCTGCATGGAAAACCCAGTTCTGGTGAACTTGGTGACAAAGAGTCCAGATTCATCTTGAGATGCTGTGGTTCCTTCAACACGGGGAAGTTCTGTCGTTGACACTTCCACAGTTCTGCTCATCACAGGCCATTCACCACCGCCAGTCCCTGGTATTTTAACTTCCAACATTCCCTATATAACAACATTTTTAAAATATTGGAAATAAATCTGGCGTCAAAATCCATCGTCCAATGACACACCTTCTTGGCAGCATCTTCCAGTTTCCTAGCTGTGAGTCTGAGTGCCCTGATCCTGTAGTTGAGTTCATTTGTCTCTGCCATTAGTTCTCTCGCCTCTGCATGGGGTGGGACTTCGGCCAGTATTCTATGCAAAGTACCCAAAGAAGTCTCCAGAGTTGACAATGTAGACAAAACAGTCTAAAACAAAAACAAAAAATGAAACTTCCGCCACAAGAGTACATTCATTGTCACTTGTATTCCAACGGAGAATGTCACTGGGTCACCGGCTCCAATTTCTTCTATTTTGGTTTGGCTGATGTCCACTGCTTCCCCCAGGATGTCCAAACTCCTTCTCACGTGGTCCTGCAACCAATCATCAAAGGATTAAAAACAAATCCTTAGAATGATGACACACGGCGGCGGATGCTGTTTATGCGCAAACCATTGTTAGAAGTTGGTTCAATTGGCGTATCAATCTAGATAATAGTAATGAGTGTCTCTGATTATCTGTAAGATGAAAGTCCACTTGGTTTGAAGGAATGCAATAAAGTAAGTAAGTTTAAATTGGCAATGTCCATGCAAGTGAGTGCCAGGCAGGAAGACTAATCACTCTCCTTCTATTTCCGTCTAAAGGTCATTAAAGCATTCTAACACTCTCAACTCATCTCTCAACTCACAATCCAATTAGCTTAATTCATTAGCACACAAATAGAAATTAGTTCTTCACACAGCACTCTGTGGCCTTGCCTTCTTGAAACGATCCACCACAGGAGACACTTCGGTTGATACTTTTGTAGACCAATCAAGACAGTAGGATCCAAAGGCAGATGAAGTTCCGGTGTCCATGAAAGTAGACTTGCCGATTGACCCACCACCAGGGTCCATGTCAGTCATGTCACTTGGATTCCCTTGACTTCCCCTTGCTGGACCCTCGTCCTCATCCCCAGAAGAAGAAGAATCACTCACACTTTCTTCCATTGCCCCAGAAGCCATTCTCTTCCTACTAACAACGTATTTCTGCCAACGTGATTCTACTTGGACAAGGTCAAAGAGGTCACGAGTACCACCAATCAAATCAACAACTAAAGAAGCCTCACTCTCTCCACTCCCACTCATCACTGAATCCAAAATATTGATGAGTCATAAGCTTATAAAGTAAATAAATCTCACTTAAACCACAAATAAACCACAAGGTCAAGAAGGGGTGAGCTGACCTTGTCAATTAATTACTTGAATCTTCTCCACTCTTTTTATTAAGTGGAGATTTGAAGGCACAAAGTGCATCACACGCAGCCACTAATGGACTAATTGCAATTAACTTTAATTGAGAATTTGGGACTAGAGTGAGTTGATGTTTGCAGCGGCTTGGAGGAGGGACAGGAGCCGCTTGTTCTTGGAAGCGATGCCAGACTGGAGGGCGCTCACCTTCTCTCGCCAAATCTAAGTAAAGTAAAATCCATCCAAATGAAAAGAAGTAAAGTCGCCCACACGCTGTGCCAAAGATAACTCAAACACGGCCCAGATGCTTCAGACATCAAACGGCGGATGTGCAGAGTACAAACTTGTACAAACAAACCAAGTCGCTGGGATAACACTCATACATACTGGAACAATCCCCGTGTCATCTCAAACTCAAGGATACAAAGTGACCTTAACTACAAATTGTCATGGCCAAGTCCCTACTAATGAATGAATGAAAGAACCCTCACCGCTTGCTCCTGAGTGCGCTGCTCTTTGTCACCAGTGACGCTGGAAGCGAGATTCCGGAGATGCTGCTCAGCAAAGAACAATCCATTCTTCAGAGATTGAACTTCCTGCAATTCAAAACCAATCAAAAACAAAGTTAAGAACCATTTACAACTACAACTGTCAAAAACTACATCGCTAATAAACTAATTTCTTCCCAATGGCGTAAAGGGACTGCGCTTTGAATTGAGAATATTTTTAGTCCCTTTACCTCCTGCAATTTATCAATTTCCGCCAGTGCTGTTTCCAACTTGGAACAGAGAGCCTTGACTTCTCCATGGAATTCATCCAGGCGTTTCTCCAGAACCCCAACTGCGTCCACAATTTTCCGATCACTTCCAACGCCAGACGAAAAGTGAACCTGCGCAGAACATTCAAATATAAGAACACTTTTGCGCATAACGGACTCAAGGTTCATTGGCCTCACTTCCAGTTTGTCCAGAGACAATTTTAGTTTAGTCTTTTGGTTGCTAATGTCCCCGAGGAGACATTCCCTGGAAGCCAGTTGATCCCTTAGTGGCTTTCGTTTGGAAGGGGGACCTTCAAGCCCTCCTCTTTGCTTCTCCATCCAACCACCAATTTCCAAAACTCTCCGCTCACAACGGTCCCACTCGTCAGAAAGTTCACCCAGTAGGGAACACTGCACACAAAGGAATCAAAGGTCACGAGGTCAAGAGAACATTCTAATTCCGTTTACCTTTGTTCCAATTTCAGTCTCAACCTCTAGCTTGAGTGCTTCTATGAAAAGGAGTTTGTCATGAAGGGACGAGACACTGGCAGGACCCAATTCACCACATTTGGTGTACAACTCTCCCATTTGATTCAACTGGTGACGAAGTTTACTCAAGATTTTAGACGCCATCTAAAAAACAAAAGTCAATTAAATGTACGCTTCAGATGAACCACAGTTTCTAGTTTCTGTTTCTCTCCTACTGTGAATTGTGTCAACTTGTCTCTTGCTTGTGGAAGTGAGTTTACAAGCAGCGGCTGGAGGAGAAGCTTCTTTTGTTCTTCAATGGATTCCAGGACAAATGCATAGAGCTGGAGAAAAGCATTCCAGGCATCTAGCCATGCGTTCAACTAAAAAGAAAACAATTCATTTGGATATTAAAACTAACATTTTATCCAGTTCATCACCTTTTCCTTTCTGCTTTCAATGGCTTCTTTGGCAGTGGCCACATCCTTCTCCACTCCTCCCATCCCTCCACTCAGTTTCTCTCTATCAACTTCTTTCCTCTCCAACAGTTGAGCAGTGAGGCCTCGAAGTCGCTCAAGTCTGTCCATAGAGCCTGGAATCTCTCCAACAAGGCTCTGCAAAAATTACAACTAAAATAGTACAAACTTTTGGAATTAATTTTCAATTACTTGAATGATATGTTGCAATTTCTGAGGATCTTCTTCCTCCAATTTCTTCTGCGTTTCCTCAGTCCACTTCTGCAGTGCGTCCCTATCTGTGTTCCACTTGGACTGGAGATCATCTCCTCTCTTCATTTCCCCACGGAGTCTGCGTAGTTCCGACTCTATTCTTTCCAGCTCAATCTCCAGGGAAGACAGTTCACCAGAAAGGGCTTTAGGAACTCCCCCTGAGGAGAAATTTGCTTCCACTCGGCCACTCAGGTCCCTTAAATCACTAACTAACTTTGCCCTATCACCATCCAGTTTCTACAGGAAATCAACAACCAATGAGGGATCAGAATAATCATAAATGCAGTGATATTAAAACCCTACGTCTATGAATTGAGCTGTGGTGTCAGTAGGAACGGGTCGAAGTTTCTCAACTTCTGCCGCAAGTGAAGATATTCTTTTTCTAAGAGATTCCAAGCCTCCTTCAGTCTCACTTAAAAATTTCTCTTGTTTTCCCAGCCAACTCAATTTCTCGTCCAGCAGG
>VNWY01001527.1:0-14262 GCA_009869845.1 Pseudachorutes palmiensis | reverse complement strand
AAAGGTACATTCAAGTTTAAAAAAGTGGATCTCCAGAAGGAAGGGTTTGACATTACAAAAACAAATGACCCAATCTACTTCTTGGCTGAAGGGAAATATGTCAAATTGGATTCCGCCTTGTACGAAAACATTATCAACGGGAGTGCCCGGGTGTAGAATAACTAAATATAGAATAATTTAATCGTTGTACAATACATAAAATTAATAAATCCTTTTCTGACATTAACTGAACTCGAAATAAAGTTAAGTCCAAAAGAAGAAAATTGATTATTGAATAGTAGTAAATAAATTGCACGCCTCCTTAATAACATATAACAAAAAAAACTTTGTTAAATAATTTCTATAATTTAAGAATAAAGCAAAATAATTTTTGGGCCGGAGGCCCTTCTTGTCCCGCCTTTTTATATGCAAAGTCAAAATACGAAATACGCTAAAATGGCTATTCCTATTATAATTCAGTTATTATTTATTAGAGGAAGGATGCGTTTAGCTTGAGCCTTAAACACCAGTGTCAAAGGGCAATTGCAATAAGTTTTCTTTTACTTTAGTATTTTAGATCAAAACGCAGCTACTAGTCGCATTGTAAAATACGTAAGTGCTCTGAAGGCTGTGACGGTTGTAAGACTGTTGAAATAGAAGAACGGCCCTACTTGAATCCTAAGTGGTCGATATCGCAAGACCATATGCCTCACAAAACATGTTTTTTTCATTACATTTTCAGCCTGTTCTAGCTTTCGGGCAACTTTCTTTGACTTTGTGAATACATTTCCAGTTGGTGGGACACAAATTGCCATACCTATTATGCTAAGTGTAGTAAACGTAGAGAGTAACATAAGATATCCATAATCCAGAGACTTGTGAAAACTAATGACTAAGAACGTACTTGCAATTGAGAAGAGAAGAGTAGCAAAAACAATAGAAATGATGATACTACCACCAAATAATTGGTTGAATGCAATATTCACAATCTGAAGTTGTCGGTAGATTTGACTCGAATCCGACAATTCCCTCTTGGTTTGGAATTTACTAAATATGGATAAATAATGGAAGAAATTAGTTGCAGAATATTTCAGTATAGTTTTTTAGAATAGTTTTTTCTTACGTAATTTGGAATAGCCACTCTGTGCTGAAATGAGCGTAGAGACCAAGTAGAATAGAAAAGAAGAAGAAAGAAAATGAAGGCAAAGCGGTGCTGCATAGTTCGCATACAATCTGAAGGCTCAATACCCAAATACTAATCCCTTGATCTTTCGGAAGCAGTGAGTAAATGTAACGTGAAGCCTTTTGACTAAGGATGTTTAAGGCTACTCCCGAAAACACAGATGGGTACATGCTAAACAAAGCCAAACGAAGTAGAAGCCTGACATTTCTGACCCCTTTGTTGATCCTACTTGGAATTCTGGCGTCAAGGTGAAGCATCATGTTGAGCAGTGATGATATTTCATTTTTACAGTTCAGGAGATGGTGATAAAATACAAGAACTACGATGTAGCCAGAAAGCCAAAGCAAGTCTATCATGAGGTCTTCTACCTTCGGTTTATGGACAGATATCTGCAGAAATCGAGTGATTTGGAAACCAACGCAGAATGAAATACAAAAGTAGAAGAAATTGAACAAGTGATTCAGTTTTGATGTTCGACTCAGCCCATGGTATTCCTTTGAATTCTTTGTTGGGATTATGATAAACTGGATCAGACAAAAATATTTGAACAAATGAATCGCACGAGCAAACTCTCCTGGATGCATTGTTGAACGTTTGAAACTAGAATGTTGAAAACTCGTAGCAGAAGACTCGTAATGCTACAATTTTAGTTTTCCAGAGCTAAATTAGCCTTCTGGTTTAATAATTATTATAATTATTGAGCCGAGGTCATTATTTCCATCCTTGCATTTCCTTTCTGGAATTAGTGGCTAATTATTTGTGTCTTTGTTCTTTAATTACTAATAAATTGATAGTTGCAAAGTAATACAGTAATAATTACCAGTTTAATTCACTACTAGACTTTAGAAACAAAAAAAAAGTTTCAACAAAGTCCAGTGTGCTAAATGATTGGCAGTTTAATGTCTACTTTTAAGTACCCTTCGACTCCAGGCGATTAGGTAATAGAAAACGGTATTTATTAGAAGCTTTACGGTACCCGAAAAAGAGTATGAAATTAATTAAATTATGGTATTTTTTCTTATGCCTTATTCTTCCAATTGTATTTTGACATTGTACTTTTATTGTTAAATTGACGTGAACAATGGTTGGCCTAACCCATTGTTCAAATAATAATTATTCTTTAGTTAATTCTCAGGTGGTAAGTATTAGGCTTTGGTCCTGGGTTTAATTACTCAATTGACATTCAATTATTCCTTGGTGATTATATTTGATTACATCCATAGAATCCATAGGGGCCGGATGTCCTTATAGTTCTGCCGAATAAGAGAATAACGTTTAGTACAGCCATGAATCAAAGTCGAAAAGGAATATTTGCCATTGGTTTGTTAATATTTGGAGTCTTCATCTTCTACAGTTCTATCCAACCATTCCTTCCTACTGCATTATGTGAGTTACAACATTCTAAATTTTGAATACCTTACTTTAATTCTTGTTTTTTGTAGTTGTGTTAGATCCATTGAGCGTAGAAGACTATGTGAAACACAAGTTGAAACAAAATGACAGCAGAATTGTCTCTTACATCAAAACCCATGGGTTCTTAGTCCCACCTTCGGACAAAGTTTACAATTTATCTAACCCAAAGAGGGATCCATCATTTGGCCAATCAACAGTTGTAAAAGCAATTCTGAACAACATGGTCAGAGCTCAGAACAATAATCTTATGATCAATCTAATTTTTCATTTATGATTTTAGACCAATGGATTCTTTGTTGAATGTGGTGGCCTAGATGGTGAAAAGCGTTCAAACACTTTAAATTTGGAAATGCATTTGGGTTGGAAGGGACTCCTTATTGAAGGGGATCCAAGCAACTTCCAACTAATGAAAATGAAACACAGGAAAGCATGGCTGTCTCCTTCCTGCTTGGCTACGAATTCCATTTCCACACCAAGTGGTGTTTAAACAGAATTCTAATCAAGGAAGAATCCTCCAGACTTCAGGTGACTGGACACAGAATGCCTCAGGACAAGTGATTGTCCAGTGCTTCCCATTGGTGTCTCTTCTGGCAGCTGTAGGAGTGACGACTGTCGACTACTTTAGTCTGGACATAGAAGGCGATGAATATGCAGTGTTGCAGTCAATCCCTTGGGATCAAGTTCATATCCGTGTTTTATCAGTTGAATTCTTACATGATAAAGCATCCACAAAGGAAATTGCAAAGTTTATGGAATCCAAAGGGTACAGGTTAATAACTAAAGTCACAAACAAAGGTAGATTTGCAAATGACTTGATTTTTGCACACAGTTCTGTAGATTATCCATATACAATTGCAGATATTAAAACATAGTTTCAACTGTCTCCTTGAACAAAGCAATCAAATTCATTTTATTTCCAAGGACTTTTACTTATAAGCAAGGCTTTCAAATACATTTGATTAGTGTGTGTGATTTCAAAGATCCGAGTTCAGCTTCTCCAGGACTTCTTGAACAGTAGAAGCCTCGTCCTAGAAAAATGAATGAATTCATTTTATCAAATAATTCATTACTTTTGCAGTTGCTTTTGTTAGTAATTCGTGTAAGTGTCTTTGCAGTGGTTTTATTACAGCTCGGAATTATAGAAAAGGTTTCACTCTGAGAAAAATGCCAATACCTTTGTCATAAATTGTGAAATAAGTGCAAATTGTAGAGAGATTTGCAGGTTCACTGGAGAAAATTGGTTCATTTGAAATGAATAATTTTGTAATGCTTTCAAATTACCTTCAATAAACCATCGTTCCAAGATGGGAAAAGAACTTTGAATGAATCAGGCTCCTCCCCTTGCTTCACTACAATAGAAATGGACACTGCATTCCCTCCTCGTCTTTCATGCTGAGACTGGATGTAATCCTGAAATTAATCGATAATTAGATTCTGCATTGGTATATGCGCATGTGCACCAACATGAAAGCATATATGCTTACATCAGACATTTTGAGACTGTGTTTCTTCTCATCAGGGCTTGCCCCTTTGCCTACCCAAATGAATATCTCGTCATCCCCTGTATCCAACACCATGACATCGTCTTCATTCAAATCCTGCACATCAGAACATTATAAAATTAAATCCAATTGAAATTACAAGCATTACCTCTTGTTTGAAGTCGCAGACTTCGTCGACTTTAAGTTTAGTCGAAGGTGGTTCAATGCTACAGTGGAAGAGCCGTGCAGCCAGATTCGGCGTATCATCCTCAAACGTAGCTTGATTGTAATCAGCCTTCCCACCAAGGAGTTTCCAAAACTCTCCAGTTTCTCCACCTTCATTGACTATTTTTCCATCACGGTCAGGAGACACGATTTTGTCAACGTTCTTTGACATTCGCTTTTCATCCTCTGACGCACCCTGCAATAAGTAAAAAAAAATTCAATTTCATTGAGACAAAAGGATTCTAATGGACTGAACTGACCTTCCCAATCCAGATATAAGTGACTCCCGGAGCATCAACGACAAAGACATCGTCAGAGTCGAGGTTAGAAGCCTTCGGCTCGATCTCAACTGCGCGAGTGTCATCGTCACAAGTTCCTTGGATTTGAAAAAGCTTCGTAGCCTTTGGGTCGTAGGTCTCATGCTCCCTCACATTTCTGAATCCACTTGCATGTCCACCAAGGAACACGACCATTTTCCCTTTGAAGATGCGAAGGAAATGCGCAGGCTCGGATCCTTGAGAGACTCTGACTTGAACAGCACGGCCACACAATTTGTCATCGAGTGCAACTGCGTGAAGGGCGGCAGCGGCTTTCTCATCATTTGTGCTTTTACTTCCCTAAGTTTATTTAAAATGGTTTAAAATGAGGTCAATTGAGGTCACTTTGGTACTCACTTGCCAAAAGTAGATGATGTACTTTTCCCTCCCACCTGGTTTCTCAGAGTAAGTGTACTTAAGGACGTAAGAATCACCACCAAAGAAGAGGCCATGCTGGGCAGCAGGCACAGGGGCAAGTTCAAAATTCTCAATACGCCAAAGCTCCACTTTTCCTTTTCCATCGTCAGGGCAGAAACCAACTGCACGACCCATGTTCTTCAAATACTTTCGGAACTTTTCCTTGTCCCCTTGCACATCACGAATCTTTGGTGCAACAAAGGATGAACAGGCTGGAAAAGTGTGGAATTAGTATTCATGCTTGTGCAAATCTTATTCTGATTGGCTCACCAGCAATTTTCTCTAGACTGTAAGTCTTTCCGATCATTGGATCTGAAGCATTGACTTCCTTCCACACTTGGAAGTATTGTTTGAATGCCGGCGGTTCTCCGCCATCCACAATGCGGTGAATCTGGACGAATCATCGAGTAGAATTCATTCAGTTGAATAATTAGTCAATTTTTATTACCCTAGTCCACTGTGGGTATCCATTTTCATGTAAAAACTTTTCAGCCTTTTGCATTGAATGCAATTTCTCATCCTTGGTGCAATGTCGTCCAATCCAGGCGTAAATTCCAGACTTCCCTCCATCAAGAATGAAGCAGTCCTTAAATAAATGAATAAATCAAGCGTCATTTTAGAAATGTCAATTTAGAAATTGCAAAATGTCCTAATTACAAACTGACCTGGCCGACATCCTGAGACAAAACACTTAGCAGTCACACACAAACAAGAAGCACCACACGAAAACAAAACATTTGAGCACACAAATGACACAAGTGGGAACAAAAACATGATTTAAGATTAAAGTTTGTGTCACACACCTCTGACTTGAGCATGTCCCTTTTCAACGGCTTTGTCGCCACTTTCTCCACTTTGACAGACCCACTGCTGTCGCTCACTTTGTAAAGTGTCACCGTCGACTGAAACAAACAAGCATTGAAATTGGATCATTTGAACACAAAATGAAACCTACTTCAACTTGTTTTTCAAACTTGTCATCATCGTCTTCTGCTGGAGGGTCAGGGAGATCTGCCCTGCTACCACCACCAAGTGCTTTGAAGAACCTTGCAACCTCGTCTTCGCTAGTGTCAGGCTCTGCAAATAAACATTTTGACTTTGACCTTTTTCATTTGACCTTTAACTTTTGAATTTATACCAATGATGTTGATCTTAACCCTTCCGCCATGATCTTGGTCTCTCAGTTGGGTAGCAGCTTGGACTGCTTTGAGTCTTTCCGTGCGTTTACTGTAGCGTCCAACGTAGACGTAGATGAGCGTCGGAGTATCGAGAATAAAACAATCTCCTTTGTTCATAGATCGAACGCCAAGTTCAACCTGTTGTAAGAATTGGAATTGTCAACCCTCGGTGGCAATGACTCTTCCGAAATCCTAAGAGTGTTGACTGACGCGGGTATTAAGGAGACTAAAAATAGTCCTTACCTCTCGTACACGGACGTTTCTTTTTCCTTTGACTTGGAACAAGCGGTGTGGTGCAGATTCGGGATCGTAGTGTTTGAACCCACTCTTCACACCACCAGGGACGTAACGAACGCCTGTCAAATGATCATAATTAACTAAACCAATCATCACTTGAACAGCCACTCTGGGACAAAGTACCAAACCACCATGGGACACATTTCAATTTGAGCATTATGGGATTCAACTAAACAGTGCCAAAAAACATTATTCTTTTCCTCTAAAACCACTCACCCCAAAAGCGTACACTTAAATCAGTGGAAATGCTACTGAACTCATCAAAATTGATTTGTTCTTAAGGAACTCAGTCAAAGCTATCAAATTTAGAAACATGCGTAATATTCTAGAGATTTTTTCCTTGTAATTGAGTAATGGAGTGCAGTTGTGGGTTTTTGGAAGAGCAGGGGTTGAAATCCTTCTGTCGTTTGTCATAACTAATACTAATGAAATGAACATTGAAACTGTCACACTGCCAAAATTCATTTGAGTCATTGGATTTTACACATTAAGTCAACTAACCTCCTGGGAAGTACGAAAGAAATGCGGGTGTTTCATACTCCATTGTTTCTCGGTGCTGGACCGGAAGTCCACCAAGGCTTTCATCCAGCTCCACTGCTTTGATCGCAGCGGTCCCTTTTTCATCCTTAGAAATAAAAATAAAAATGCCAGAAAAGCATGAGGCACTGATTGATACATTAGCTGACTGAATTAAAGAGTCTTGTGTCGGCGGGGAGGAAACAGATATTGCATTTCATTAGGACGTGCCAGTGACAAGTTTCACTTGACAAGGGAAAGACTCATGGGTTTCTATTTTTAAAATACCTGGGATGTATTCTTCCCAAGCCAGAAATGAATGTCCCACGACAGGGTTCCGCTACTGCTCTCATTGGTCTATAAAAACAGGAAATTGTCAGTATAAAGTGTGTGTGATTTCATTGGAGCTTGGACCTTAAGGACGATGTAGGAGTCACCATCGTAGAACTTTCCAAATTCTCCCTTTGGATAAACCACGGGTGCGAAATTCTAGAAATAAATAAATAATTTTACATTCATGTTTAGGTAGCTTGGAATGGGGATTATTAGGCCATTTGCCAAAGTGAAGCAGGTGGATCCGGATGTTAAATGATCATCAATGATAATCTGGAAATGTTTTTATGACCCGCACAAGGGGAGTTCATTCAAGCCATTCCCAGCACAGACATCATCAATAATTGCACAAACGAAAACAAAAGGAAATGTCTGCAAATTAGCTCCCGTCGAGTCCTCAATGGAATTTATTTGTTTTCTTTAGGAATATCTACAAAGACAAACCCCGTCTGTCTTCTAATAAAAACTAAGGAAATCAGCAAACCTGAACGCAACCGCACACGGTCTACGAATTGACATAAAATTCAATGCGGTTTTCCTCTGTGATGAATTTAAAATTAATTTTAACTTCTCATTAGTCTTCCTCTGACCTTTAGATTTTGAAGGCTATCAAAATACATGAGTGCTGCTATCTTAAGTTAAGGTTTAAAGCACCGGCTCTTTAATCTACATAAATTTATGTCTTTTTGATTATTTTATGACTTTGGATTTCAGCATAAGAGACAGGCTGTTAATGTCAAATGTCAACTTGGACGTTTTTCTATTCTAAATTGTTAAATTCTTTAGACAAAAAAGCATACGCCTTACGCCTTACCTCGATTCTCCAAATCTCGATCCCCGCTTTTTGTCCTGCTCCGATGAATGCCGGGTCCACGATCGTCATGATTGAATGCTTTTGAATTGAATTTGAAGGATTCTGAGTAACTGTGTTGGTTTAATTTATTGGCTGTCGGCGAATGTGACTTTGTTTTCTGTTCTTCTGTTTGGGGTTGTTGTCATGTGGATAAATCGATATCTTCTGGAAGCGTCAGTTTCCCACTGCCAGCGAATCTCCGGTTGATTCCTATTTATAAAATGGATTCACAATAGGATTTTATTTGCAGAGAGGGAGGGTTAAAGAAGGATTCTGATTGGCGGAACTCAACCCTTGGCAAAGCTTCGACTGAAAATGAAATTCTGATGAATTGAAACCGTTGTATGAGGAACAAGAGCCACTTAACCAATGCCGATTTCCTCGGATGTGGTTCCAAACCCAGCTTCCAAATTAGCTCAGGAATGACTCAGAGCTGAAAAAATAATTATAATGTCACGTATATGCAGCAGCCAAAGTGCTTTGTGTCCCTCGCAATTCACTTGCAAATGTAAGCAATGAACTTACTTGACCTTCGGCAGTGGTTGGGAAGCAAATAAAGCTTTAAGCAAAAAAGCCATCCAGGATTTATCCTTGTAAGCTGCAGATGCAGATTACTGCAATTTAGCGAAGCATGGAAATAATCACCTTCAAATGGGCTACAGTCAATCCCATTTGGAATCTTCCATATAATGCTTTCAGCATGATGAAAACATTCATTTATTACAACTACACTTAGCTTAACAGCCATATCCGTTTTGTCAATTCCTTTCATAGGACTTTGTCAATTTACAATTGCAAAAAAGGACAAGAGCTGGAATTAAGTTGTGAAAAATTGATGGAATTCCAATGAGGTATTTTAAAGCTTCTCCCAAATGGGCGCATACGACAAGGGATGGGACATTTCTTATTTGGAATTTATTAGAATAAGCTTTCTGAGCTTATTTTTAGTCACTTTAATTTCCTTTTCAAAATGCCTGAAGTTTAAGAGCGTTTACTGGTTCCAATAATTATTGTATTAATTACTTTTTAGTATTTTTTTAAAATTCTGCTAAAATTTATTGTTTTTTCATTTACGGCATTGAACTTACGTTCGATTTCGTTGACGCGTTCGCTTGCGGCATGTTTCACTGCAAAAAATGTGGAAAAATAGTTGCACACCCGAAAAAATCTGCAAGTTTTAAGCTTATGTAGGCCAGGTACCAATCAACCAATGGAAAGCTACCATTCCCCCTTGATGTATTTTACATTATGAAGTAATCGATTGGATCTAAAAGACAAGAATAATTATTTAATGTATTTAATTAATAATCCTCAAGGTAGAGTCCAGACTATTAAATATTTCAGGTTTCTGGCTAAAAAGTTTTAAACACGCTATAGGAATTGGAGCATCGGTTGAATTACAATGTCATGAAAAGTAAAATGTTTAACGAGGAAATAATTTAATTGTCAGTTGCCTTTTGTCTTTCCTAGATTTAGTTCTAACGAAAGTTCTACGGTGCATTGCTTTTACTGTGAGGGTTCCTCTAAGAAAATTTTTTAGATTTCAATTCCGCTATTTTGCGATGAATCTCTCATTGATTTTCCTGTTCTTCTCGTTTGTTCTGGTAGAGACTGGATTCTTTCAATGTTCTACCCATTGCACTTTCTTCTTTGTGTTCGTTGGCAAAGGTCACCCAATCACAAACAAGTTCTTGGATAGACAACTAGGTCAAGGTCATGCAGATACAACCACTTGCATAGTGTATCGATTCATACCACAGCTAGTTAGATCAAATGAAGTAAACTCAAGCTCAAGTTTTCCATTCAAATACCCAAGCTCAGAAACGAGTCTCCTGTACCTGGACAATTCGACCATTCGCAGGGGTCCAGTTGTGTACTTCATCCAGGCGGACTTTGAAACAGAATCTTATACTTGGGAATCATTGTCTTATTTGTACTTTTGGATTTCTCACAACGACAACAAAGCCAACACCCACATTTGGATCTCCCCACCTAATTGGGATCGAAACCAACACCGTACCAACTATACGCAGGATGGAATGTTTTTGACAAAGGCATTTGCTCTTCAAGGTTTGAGCGGCACTTTGTTCCAAGTTTCAATTGGTCAAGAAATGAAAGTTGCCTGCTATGTTATTCCTCGGAATGAATTTGTACCAATTGGTAGTATGCCTCTTCTGACGGATGAAATGAAAGCAACCTACGTTAGAATGAATAGGGACTTGGAAGGAATGCACCTTAGATATAGTATCGGTATCCCACTAGAAACTGGTTGTTCTAAAATACCAAACTTTTTCAACTATCTCGATTGTTATCCAAACAATATTAGAGTTATTTATGAGATATTGGAGTTTTACAATATGACATTGGATTACAACCCAGCAGGGGAAACGTGGCTAGATGTAGAGTACATGGCTTTATTCGATTACAGAATCAGAACCCAAAACATTGTTAGGATAAGCAAGGACTCAGCAACCTATTTTCATTACATGAACGCTGTTTTACCATCAGAAAAGACAAGATTCATGTACCGTCGGTCTGCTAACCAATGGAATTGGTCGGATGCACTGAATATAATGAGACTCCTCAATGCATTCGATTCACTGACGCTGCTATTTGTCATAATCTCTACAGCACTTGTTGCCATGGTTTTGTGGAAACGAGGTATTACGCAGTTCTTTTTTGACAGTTTCAGCATTCTGCTTCGTCAAGGTGTTTCCAAGTTTACTTTACTTCTTCTGCTATGGTCCCTAGTCGTTCTGGTGATCAGGTAGGTTTATTTTTGATATTTTATGTGTATTCAGTTAAGTGTGTTTTAATAAGCTAATTTTTTTTTTACTTATTTTCAGTGCTGGATATGAATCATTTGTTACAAGCGAGACAGTGGCTCCCTTGGATGAGACAATATTCAAAGACCTTCAGGCATTACTGAAAACTGGACGACGAGTGATGATCATGGAGACGGAAGAAGATGACATGTCATTGAATATGACTGACGTTGAGGTTTATTTAAAGTATGTATCCGATACAAATGAAATGATTGGGAAAGATCTCCCAAAGGATATATTTAATAATTCCACATGGCAAAACTACATTATCTGGACAAAAAACATAAGCGGATGGAAAATGGGTGTGAATGACATCTTTGTAATCATTGATTCTGATCCTGACGATAGATTGGAGTTATTGAAAATTCAAGAGAACAGCAGCCTCTACTATTTTGCAAAAGAACCTTCTAAGAGTTTATCTGAATATATGTTTTATAGGGTGTACCATTACAGTATTCCGTTTGAAAGGAACGTAGACACTTTCTACAGTGGAGGATTCCATGTATTCCAAACGCGTGCTATCATGTTTTCAACGCATAGAGACTTGCTCGGTTTGATTAAAGAAAAAAGAAATGAGGGATTGCGCGTCAACCATATTCGGGTTCCACAGTTGATTAAAGCAGTTAGTATCGACAGCAAAATCCTCCTTCCTTTTGTCTTCTTGGTTGCTGCATCCATTCTCATTTGCATCCCAGTCATCGCTCTTGAAATCAATTCAATCCGGGTTTTTCTTATTTTCAGAAAGGGGGTAGGGGTGGTTCAAAAATTCTGGATTCACTGGCCACTATTACAAAATAGTTACCAATGTAAAGCATAGAATGTATATATCGTATAATCCAAAATTGATTTGCAATTAAATCATTACAAAGTTGATACATGCTTTGTTGTATATGCATGCCCTATGACTTCATTTATGCCACCAAATAATATGATAATGAACTTCGGACTCAAGATCGGTGTGACTGCGTGCCATATAAGTTGCAGGTACGGTGCACGGCCTTGGACTTTGCACCGAATTCGGTGCCCCATCGTTTCCTGGCTCAGAAACGTTTTTAAAACGACTGACTTTAGAAACGTTTTAAAACGATTGGCTGGAAAGCGATTTTTAAACGTCGTCCCGAGTCTTCATACGGAGGTGCCCCTCAGAGCTGGGCCTCATTCCGGTTTCCGCATTTGAAAGAACAAGACCTGTACTTGTACTCGCTCTAATTCATTCAAATTGCTATTAACGATTTGGCACTGCGCACACTCTGACAACGCCAAAATGTCACAGTTTGCAACCGACACTGCAACTGCGCATGCCAATAAGAGGTGGAAGGGAGCCAATCCTCCACTCACTGTAATTCCTGACCATGGAGTCAAGCTGGTAAGTAAATAAAAATTCTTTCTAATTCTTCGAATTGCGCATGCGTATTCGAGGACAACATCTAATTCCACTCTTTTGCTTACCATAGGGCAATCCGAATAACTCGTTTGGACCAACTCCTGCTGCTGGGGTCTCTGGAACAAACCACCCGGTTCCATTTGAACTGCAGAAAATGGGCCTTGAACGAGGGATGCCAGCCTACCAGGAGAATGGTCAACGAATCCTTGGACCTCCACTGGCTTACAATGGACCAGAACCTAACAAAAGTAAGACAAACAAGACTTAAAGTTAAATTGTAATTAAGTTAAACATTAATTAAGGAAATTAAGTTAATCAATTAATCAACTCACTCTAATTCTTACCTTTTGTTTCCAGGTTCTGAAGTCTTCCTTGGCGGATTGCCTCGTGACTGCTATGAGCCAGAAATCGTTCCTCTTCTGGAGATGTTCGGTCCACTCTACAAGGTTCGTATGATGATGAACTTCGGCGGCGCAACACGTGGCTTCTGCTTTGCCAAATTCTTGAAGATAGAAGATGCAACCAAAGCCCTCGTCGCTTTGAATGGATACCTCATTCGCGGAAGTAAGACTTAAATTATTTGAACATTGTTTTGTAATTCCCATTTCTAACTCCTTGCAACTCTGATTTCATTTCTTGTGATCCTTTATTTCAGCTCACCGCATTGAGGTCAAGAGGTCAGCTGACAACACAGCTCTTGTCGTTGCTGGAATTCCAAAGCACCTCTGCCCGGAAGAAGTCTCCCACGCCTTGAAGCACCTCGGCTCTGGCGTTCGTCATGTCACCTTCGCATCCGAGGGTTGGCACCAGGAGGACACTCGGCGCGTTCTGGTTGAATTCAACACCCACAAGGACGCTACGATGGCTCGGCGCATGTTCTTCTCCGGGACCATTTTCCTCCAGGGGAACGAACTCAAAGCTGATTGGGCCTCCCACTCCTTCAATTATACACCCGATGGAATTCCTTTCTAATCAATTAATTCCTAAATATTTCTAAATATGTAAATCAATTATTCATATTTAGTTCATTCAACCTTCGTGTTTGCTTATTTTTCAAATTAATTTATTCTTTCCTTTTTCAAATAAATTATTCTTGGACTCCAAATTGAGTCCAGGCAAAAATCAAACGGTTGTTCAGTCTACTCTTTTATTTGCATCTCGAAGCATTTTACAGTTTTAAAGTTACTTGCTCAATTTGTGAAATCCATTTTTCATTAGGTGACCTTTGCATTTTTGATAAAGCCATGATTGAAAGTAGGAACAAGGATTTGATTTTCACTTTGTAAATAAAGCATAAATCCTATACCATTGATTGTCGTCTCTGTAGCTCTATAGTTCCTTGTTTCTATAAAATGGAGGTCATTGGGTCATTATTTTCTGCAAAATCTTGGCATCTGCTGTTTGCGCAAGCGCCTCCAAGTCAGTGTAGTTTGCCATTAACATTTTATGTTTCCTTCAGCTTGTTTCCATCGGCTCCTTCAACCATTTCTCAACATTGTCGTAGGTCACGTGCTTTACAATGTCGTACACAGGGCACCAACAGCCGCACCCTGCAAATAATATCATAAATGATTGCATCCTTGTGTTTTAACTATGTGGTATTAACTAGGTTTCAAATTCAACACGTTCCTGGTTACAATTACTTTTGCCACAACCGCCGTCTCCGAATAAAACCACTGGAAACAATTAATCCGTAATTAGGGAGCTCAATTCCATTGATCCAAAAGTGTCAAAGTACACACGTTCCATTTTAGTCTTAATTTCAAATTCATACAATTCGAACTTGAATTAAAAAGAATAAACATCAAGGCTTATGGTGTATGATTGAACAGAAAAATCATAAGATACTACGGCGTTCAAG